>JAJOZX010017757.1:0-48716 GCA_023014485.1 Bathynomus jamesi
ATATTATATAATCTGACAAGAAACTTTGATACCCAAAAGAAGGAAAATCTTCCCCTAGAATGTAGAATGTACCCTCAAAAAGAAATTATAAGTTCTAAATTTAAAGGTTTTATTTTGAGTGTACAGTATATATTCTATATCTGATGGATAAAATCTTTTAAAATGAGTGTTGTCGTGGAGCTCATATTTCCAAAGGGTATGTTTATATATCATTCGAGGTCATTAGATCAGGTTTGAGGTGGAAAGGATCTAAGAATTAATGCTTTTTTGGAGTATTTATTTACGCATTTTACATTTTCACAATAAACAATGAGAGAAAAACTTCGTAACTTTCGTTTATGAACTACTTAGAAGTACACCAGTACTTGTGGCTCAGTGGGTATAACACCATTTTACTAAAAGCGAAGTGAAAAAACCGATCGGGCGTTCAACTCCCGATGATGGTACTGGCTGATGATAATCCAGGGGTCAGCGATGGACCGCATTCGTCTGGTCTGGGCTTTGTACTAGCGTTTGGCCCTCCTCGTCGATATAGTTTATTATGCATATCGTATGTATATTTATATTCATACAGCAATAAATTCATTTTACCATTAATATTATTAGTACATAAAATTGTTTACAAGATTCTCGCATTCACACAGCGTTGAAAATAATGTGAATTAATAATAATGGTGATGTCGCCTAACGCGTGCATGAATCAGTAACATAAATTTGCTTCACAAATCCGCCAGTCATTTATCATAACTAACGTTGGCAAAGATTATTGCGTCGAAAGCAAATGAAATAATAACTATATATATATATATATATATATATATATATATAATATATCGCGTTGCATAAGATAAAGTTTCCATGAAACTGTTTTTCATTATTTTGACAATATTGACAGCAGAATTTATACTTGACAACGTTTTTAGTGTCCGCAGTAAGTGTCAAATGGCTTTTTCAAGGATGTTGTCTCGTTCAATGACAACTTTGATTCTGATGTGAAAATTAAACGGAGCTTTACAAGTAACGTCATAATTTCGTTTTTATGTTAAAAACTCGTTGAAAATAGTGTAAATAAAAGACTGTTGATATAAGCTCTATACGGTATATATATACACACACACCTTTGGTTAGCTTCCGCTCGAATTGTTCATTCTGACGAAGGTCAAGCTTTTCACTCCACCTTAGACCTACAGTCTAACGTGGAATCCGAACCACGCCCTATCAGCAGCCTAGCGTCTTAACCACTAGGCCACCTAGGGTACCCATTTATCTACCAACCACTTTCTTTATTGTGTGGAAGGATAAACAGCTGGGTTTTGCTGCGCGCCGGCTGCCGTCGGGTCTCGAACCCGGGGCCGATGGATTCGTAGTCAGAGACGCTAACCACTACACCACCGAGGCGCATATATATATATGTTGCTATACCAGAGAGATTTGAATTAAATGCTGCCATTACCTCGAATGAGCGAAGGCGCCAAATGTTTCGGCGGTTGTTTAAATATACGAGAGGGTATGTTTAAATTTTATCCCATCGTAGTATGATGTAGCGCTCTCGATTCCTATTCCGGGTTCAAATCCTGGTTCCGGGTTCGAATCCGGGTTCGAATCCCCACAAATAATAACTGGATTCCATAAATAATATGAAATAAAATACGGACCTTTATTCCAAATGTCTTTCCACTATTATAGATTTAATATACCTTTTATTTATATAATTGTCATTCGTTAAAACGTTGGAACTAAAAATTACTAAACGAAAAATTTACATTACGTAAATAGAGTGTCATATCATTGATGTAATTAAAGACAAAGTTTCCATAGCAACACCTTAAAAAATCTATTTCTTACATATTTTTTCGAAAGATTTTTTTTTTCTTATTTTGAATGATTGATTGAAGTGTCTAAAATTTAAGGTTTGCTTCTTTGTTTCGTTGTAACGATGACAAAGTTTTTAATATACTGTATAATCAATGAGGCTTTATGCAAATAGTTTTTTAGTTTTTAAGGCAGGGCGTAGCATTAGATTAGCTGGTTGTTTTAAGTGTGTTTGTTATTTCCCACGTAATAAACTTTCGACCAGTCGAAAAATCTAAAATATAGGTGGTCCCGAAACAGAATATTTAACTCCATTTTATTATAAAATGGGGTATAAATGCTATACTTTTTGGATTAATATAATAGATTATATTTTAAATTAATAATGCATATTTGGGCCATTATCCATTAGCGGTAATTTATTGAGTTATCGTATAAGTTAAGAAATGAACCTAAGGATGCTGCTATTTTCAAAGAAAATGGATGAAAAATATGAATATATTGTTAAAAACTAGATATTTACTGTTATTGCTCTTGTTTTTGAGTTTACAGTATAGGTTTATACACTCTGACAATTATGACACACGAATATCTCTCTCCAGTTTTAGGCTGCATTGTGGCCACTGTCGCAATACCACTTCCAGTAGATTAAATGACATTGGATCTAGGCTGTAGTTGGATGGGGGACGGTCCCCTGCTAACAGATAACGTAGTGACTAAAGTTTTAGGTTCCTTCCGTCACTTGAGAATTATGTAATATGTAGAGAGGTTATTTATTGTTGTGTGAACACCAGTTATGGTGTGTATTTCAACCCAACATTTCTCTCTCTCTCTCTCTCTCTCTCTCTCTCTCTCTCTGATCGAGATATGGTGATGTACTCGTAGTTAGTGAGAGGGATCTTATTCTAAAAATAAGCTTATTGACGATATAATAGAGTTCCGGTAGCCCAAAGCCATTAGAACCAAGCCACATTACGCCTCTCCAAAATGATGCGGTTTATGGAACAAGTGATGTGGCGTCATCGAAGACATATAATGCGGGGTGTCATCGAATAAACGCTGTCACAATTGAAGACATGATGCGTCATGCATGGGGCATAATATATGAGGATTAATTTATTTTAGTTTAGTTCACCAATAAAGATGCATGAATTATACGTTTCAGTTAAAACTTAAAACGTACGGTATGAATCGTACGAAATACAGGTAACTCCTGAAATACATACGTTTAATCCATTGGCATCAGTAATCTCCCGATATATGTCGTTCAGGCTGCTATACACTTCCGCGGCTCGTTAAATTTTTCAGGAATTTTTTTGCAATATGAATTCCTTCGGGATTATTTTCGGGTTAGCCCGCGAGAACACCACCTTGAACCGACCAAACACTGCAACATCGAGCAGCATATAGTTAGGGCTATTGGGAGGATATCTGTTGAAACGTTTACGACGAGCGCTAGCAAAGCCTGGACTCTTGTAGCCCTGCTTTTGAATCCAACTGCGAAGACCATCCTGACAAGACGCATTGTCGAGAATCAACTCGTCAAGCTTGCGTTCTTCCATGAACGGTTGCCTTTCAAAACTTCGGCACTGACTGTGAATTTCTCGCAGCAGTAACCGAACGTAGCTTCGCCGTTTCTCCGCTAATATCCCACCAGCTCCTAACCATGAAAAACGGTCATATTTTGAAAGTCTGAATTTTCAGAAATAAGCTCAAAAAAACATCGCTATTTATACATTTAAACATTTGGAATGTTACTGAAATAAGATACAGAATGCATAATAAAACTTCTAATATAGTTTAGAGTGTATGTTTAGAGTGTAGGTCTAGAGCAGTGATTCACAACTTTTTTACTATGGTGGCCCAGTTTTGATGGTCATAAATGTTGGTGGCCCATATATATATATATATAAAGATATAAAGATATTTTTTTTAATATATCTGACATCTGACTTATTTTGAAGCATTACAAACACTAGTTGTGGCCCACTAGAAAATCCACTATGGCCCACCGGTTAGGAACCTATGGTCTGGAGTGTGGGTTTAGAACGATAAAAGATGTTTTGTCATCAGTCATTTCTATTTTTATATCATTTTCATCCTTATTTATTCCTTTCGAAGACGGTTATATCATTCATTTGTTCATCATTTACTTATATATTACTAGACCTGACATGTACACTCTATATCATTCACACTAAAGAGAGGAGCATATTTGATTAAATGTATCATACCATAGTACACACTTCAAATTAAATAATTATCTCAGAGCTATTTTGCAGTTTTAAATATTTAGTACGACACTAAACTTTAGCCAAATATTGTACTAACCATAATGCTTTAAAATGTTAAATAATACATCATGTATAAACAGACACATTTCCTATTTTTAGGAAACCCATAGGAAAATCAACCAGCGTCTGTAACTCATTAGCTATAACAGTTTTCCTATAAGCGAAGTGAAAACACTCAGATGGAGGCAGGGTGTCCCCCTTTACGTTTTACTTCTACCCTTAAACAACGCAAAATTACCCTAGTTTAGATTAAATTAACTTACACCAGTTGCAACTACCCTTCATAACGGGTATTTATATTTTTGTTTTAAGGCAGAGATTTCCTTTACGTTCACATTTTTCATTTATTTTCTGTATATGATGCTAATATTTCACGCAGGAAGATGAAAGCAGGAGTAGCGACGTTTCGCTCCAATCACTGGACCATTTTCAAGTTTTATTAAAATTTTCCTGAGTGAAATATCTCAACACCGAACCAAAACCATGGATTTCGTGTACTTTTACTAGCGAACTTCGTATCAGAAAATTCTCATAATTAAAACAAGGTTTACCTGTCATATCGTAGCCTGAAAAATGACTTTTCAAATGATACAGATTTTCTTTTAATTTACAAACACACTCGTTTACTTTATTTGTTTTTTATGCTAACTTCACAGCCAAGTAAAATATAAAACAATTTGGAGGTGAAGTCGAAAGTTATTTCCTATTAAAATTTAATTAATTAATTAAAGATATATAAAAATAAACTTTGCTTTTCACAATAATAAAAAAAATACGTTTCTGGTTCAAAGTCATGTTTTGGAAAAGAATTAATTAGTGAAATAGAATATGTAATTTAATTAAAAACTCACAACCTGCCATGACGCGTTTTGTTTGCATAGTATCAAAATATCTCTGGTTTATGTGAAATAATATATAATGATAATGAAAATGATAATGATAAGCTTTATTGGCGAGATACAAATATTATGAGGCATATAGAAAATATAAACGCATCTATTTTTTCAGTAATGTAGATTTATAAGTATTGATTTGGTATCACTAGAAGTAATTATACATTTACAAATAAAATAATTCATTTTAACATTTTTCAAATATCAAATAGCTACTGAGATAACAAGGGCACGTTGGTATTTGGAATATAACAAATACCAGCGTCGCCCCAATGGATCCTTGCTATCTGAATCTCAGTGTTTTAGTACAATAATTCAACATTCTTTATTTCCAATTTTGGAGATTCCGAACCCTTCAATATTAAGAATTGGTTGCAAATGCATTTATTTTCCGTATCAGAGTAATATGCTCTTCATATTATTTGTCTTTATCTACGAAAGAGGAGCCCAAGGGCAAGCGCCCGCAAAAATGCCCTCCATATAAAAAGGAGAGCAAAAATCAAGGCCGCCGAGGCTCACGATGCCTTTTTTCGATATGAACTGGAATCGATAAACTGATAAAACTGATTTTTTTTTTTAAACTCAAATCGGAAAAAAAATTATATCGAAAAGTTTTGCTAAAACCGAAATCGAAAAACTGAAACAAAATAAAAAGAAAAACTGAAAATTCAAATCGAAATCGATATTTTTGGTTAAATTTTATAAATTAAAGATTTTTTTTTAAAGAATTTAGCATATTTTTAATTCAAATTTACTAACATGAGACACAACTTATCAAACAAAAAAAAAAAAAACAAAAAAACGGAGACGCGATAGAAATGTTTTTGATTTTAGATACACTTCGTTTCATCCCGTAAGACTATCTCTGAAGATATATAAATATAGAAAGGCAACTTATTAGCTTTTTCTCTGTGGCTCTATCTTTTTGATATATTCACCTCCCTCTTGATATAGGTGGATAGACATCACGGGTAAAAGAAAAAGTCACACTAAGATGAGAAGTGGATTAGCATGAAAGTAAACAAAATATCAGACAACTGCGTGCGTGACTTCGAGCAGGCAGCTTAATTTTTAAGTATCAGTTCATCTTACTGACGAAGAATAGCAACGGCGCATTACAGTAGGATACGAAATCAAATCAATAATAAAAGGTTTCATAAGGAATATATAATTCGAATATATGAATATTAAATATTTGAATTTAATTAATGCAACTAAGAAAATGTCGATATAATTCATAAACGATAGCGAAAAAACTGAAATGAAAGTCGAAACTGATATTTTGTTTTTACAAAAACTGAAATCGAAAATCGAACTGATATAAATATGAAACATCATTCCCCCCCCCCCCCCCTGCTCTTTTCTCATAAACTTTGAAAAGATTGTGTAGTGTGTAAGATGCATGTATTTTGTGTAGCGAAGAATAAAGGGAGAATTGTTTTGTTTGTTTGAGAGCATGTTGAACTGCTCACCCAGGATAGATGAGACACGGAAAAAGATCAGCTAAAGAAGACAGTAACAGGAGAAATAGGACTTTCCAGCACTCCCTCTCTTCCGCCTAACGTCCTCCACCCGGAGTACTTCCCTGGTCGATTGGTGTCTATATATTCTTCTCCTTCACTCACTAAATCAGAAAAACATATACCTTGAAAATATAAAATATACGGTGTATAAAATGCAAAAGGTTAAGATATTAACCCTATATGGACAGAATTTTCTGTAGGGTTAAGTTATAAATGTGTGTATATAAAAGGTTGGAAATATGTAACAGTTGTCCATATAGGGTTAAGTACCGCCCATTCATTTATTTGTAAATCTAGTAAACTTCTTTTGTTTCAATTATTAGGGATAAGAGCTTATTTACCTTAGAAAGCCAGCGTGGCCTATTTAAATAAAAGTACGTTTATTTTTCTAGAAATGTATTTTATTATACGCAAGTTAATTTTTATTATTTTTTTATTTATTTATTATTATTTTTATTATTTAACCTAACGTTGCTGTAAAAGTAATTTTCTTTATGAGGTTATGTAGACCCGACATTAGTCTCTATGTGTGCGGTCCCACAGTGGCCTTCTAGAGTTAAAGATTACCTTCCTTAAAAGCAATAATCATTTGTAGCGTTGCAATTTATATAAATTTGTAACGTGAAATTGTTTGACCAAACTTTAGTCTCTCTGAAGAAAGTATGGGGTAAACTCTCACTGGAATACCGAGGCACTGGACCGTTATAATACACATAAATAGGCCCTGTGACGAACTCAGTACAGAAACTAGGCTTAAAATGTCACGATTTAATGATCTTACTCTTTCTATGTATTTATTTGACATTATTTTTAAATTTTATTATTGATATTCAACACTTTCATACAATCTTTTAATAACATATTAATCCTCCGATTATCCTGCATTTTGTTCTACCCTACGTTCTACCCTACAATAGGGCTGATTACCCTACCATAGGGTAATTACCCTATACAAGTGGATACACTGAAATGTCGGGGATTGAACTCCCGATGTGCTGATTAATGATAATCCAGGAGTTAGTATAATGGGTCGCATTAATCTGTCCTGAGCGCTGTGCCAGTTCCTGGCCATCTTGAATTATAGAGAAAAATCAGGATATTTATATGTTTATTTAAAAGATGAAAAATATTTCATGTTCGCGTTTTGCTGAAGCAAAATTCGTCAAAAACTGAACTCCATTACAATTAAGTAAAGAAGTTTTTCATTAGATTTTTGTCTGTTTATAAATATTTTGCACATCATAGCGGGGACAGTACAGAAAATACCCGTTTCCTTTGTCCAATCTTAATTTTATCCATTTAGGGTTGCCCCACCGACCCCTTCCCCCTCCCCTCTCAAATCGAAGCAATTTTTCGTTGTATGTCAATTAAGATGCCAAAATACATTCGTGTCTTTCAAAAAGGGCAAATTTTATTTTTTAGTTAAAAAATTTATATCTACTTTTTCTCTTACATATATATATATCAGTGGCGGCTTTTCAGAGGAGGCATGGGAGGCCGGGCCTCCCCTGTTTTTATCACTATAAACTATGAAAGACGATTTTATTGATAGTATTAATTCTATACGATCGTGACATGTAGAAAGTAGGGCATCTAACACTTTGTAATCTATTCTAATTATATAGCATATATTATAGACAATTTGGGGCCTCCCTGACCACCAACCGCCACTGATATATATATATATATATATATATATATATATGTGTGTGTGTGTGTGTGTGTGTGTGTGTGTGTGTGTGTTACTTATAGAATATTTAATTCAAATTTGAAATTAATAACACTGGTATGCATCAATTTTGCTGTCAAGGGTTTTGTAAGTGATTCTTATAGAGCTTTTCCTGCTGATTTCGAATCTGCAATCCGTTTTTCTCAATTAGCTCAGGTTATCCGGCTATGGCCTCATAAGTAAAATAGAATTTTTCGTGATTTTGTCAAAGCGGAATTGGAACAGTAACATCTATCATCACTTGTTTCACTTCTATAATATCTTTTTTTACTTTTCAGGCACATAGATAAAATATTTCATAATGAATAGAGCGTGTAAAAATGATCCCAATAGATTCTGCTACATATGTGGGACTGTTACCATGCCAAATAACCAGTCCCAAATCACTAAATTTGTGAAGACAATGTATAGAGCATACTTTGGAATTAAGCTAGGGGACCAGGACAAAAATTTCGCCCCTCCTATGTGCTGCAAGACGTGCATTGAAAATTTGAGAAGATGGAGCAAAGGCAGAGCGAAATCTTTGCCTTTTGGAATTCCCATGATTTGGAGAGAAGGAAAGGATCACGTGACAGATTGCTATTTCTGCATGACAAACCTCCAAGGTGGGCTTATAAATTTATTTTTCTTAAATATTATGAAATCTTCGTATGAAACTTGACATAATATTCACCATAATGTAATATTCACCATATATAGCATAATATTCACCATAATGGTAATCATACATTTACATATACATATTGTTATAGAAAATACATTTACACATACATATTGTTATACAAGTTACATTTACATATACAATGATTGTATATTTTCTTTCTTTTTCATTCATATTGTCCCCGAAGGGACAATATGAATGAAAGAAAATATACAGACTCCATCGACCTATTTCATATCTTACAGACCGCAGCCTTCCCTCACGAGCCGCCACTGTCTGAATGCTTCTTCTATTTCATATGCAAGTTTTATATTCATGTTTCTGTGTTTCTATTTTCAGGAGTTAACAAGAAGAATAAACACATTGTTGTATACCCTGACATTCCTTCTGCTATGAGACCTGTACCCCATGGTCCTGGAATTCCAATACCCGACCCACCTCAAACACTGGACTTCGATGATTCTGATGATGAATCAATGACCAATGCCAATGACCAGTCCCAGTCGTATATACCTCAAAATACCGCTTCAAATGAGCCGAGGCCTCTCAACCAGGCCAAACTTAATGATCTTATCAGGGATTTAGGACTTTCCAAATTAGCTGCCGAGATCTTGGGCTCACGACTTCGAGAGGACAACTTGCTGGCTCCGGGAACAACATTCTCCTGGTATAGGAAACGAGAGGAAGAATTCCGCAAGTTTTTTGCAGTGCACGAAAATACCCCTTCCTTAGTGTACTGCTGCAATGTTGAGGGGCTAATCGAATCCTTGGGCCTGCCATATAACGCATCAGAATGGAGGCTATTTATAGACTCGTCTAAACGAAGTTTGAAAGCAGTACTTCTCAACATTGGGAATAGGGTTGCATCAGTCCCTGTAGCACATTCCGTACAACTTACTGAGAGCTACGATAACATGAAAATTTTACTGGATGCTCTCGTATACGACCAACATAACTGGAGGATCTGTAGAGATTTGAAGGTAATACTAATATCATAAGTAAACTATTGCTATTAGACTATGTTGTTTTTCCAAAGGTTATTTGAGAGCGTATAAGAACACTTAACTTCCCCACAGAAGTGATGCAGTCCAATGCATAGATTTTTTTATCTGATAGAACAAATTCTCTAAATTCTTTAAATATTTTCATTTTTTTCAGATTGTGGCATTTGTATTGGGAATGCAAGGGGGATACACGAAATACCCATGTTTCCTCTGCAAATGGGATAGCCGAGCGGATGAGAAGCACTATGCACAGCGTGAATGGGCATCCAGAGAGAATTTTGAACCTGGGTCGCATAATGTCGTTTCAGTGCCCCTTGTACCACCAACAAAAATTTTGCTCCCACCACTTCATATTAAGCTGGGCTTCATGAAAAATTTCATCAAATCAATGAATAAGGAGGGTTCAGCATTCCGATATCTCGAGAGTAAATTTCCTCATATATCTGATGCTAAACTAAATGCTGGGGTTTTTGATGGTCCTCAAATTCGAACTTTGATGAAGGATACTCAGTTCGAAAACGCAATGACTCCAACTGAGAAGAATGCCTGGCAGGCATTCAAATCAGTTTTTCACTGATTTTCTTGGCAAGCGTAGAAGTCCAGAATACGAGTCCGTTGTCGAAAACTTGATGGAAGCTTTCAAAGCTTATGGGTCGCGCATGTCCATAAAAATGCACTTTTTGTGGTCCCACTTGGACTAGTTTCCTGAAAATTGCGGGGATTATAGTGAGGAACAGGGTGAACGATTTCACCAAGATATCAAAACAATGGAAGAGAGGTACCAGGAAAACTGGGATATCAATATGCTGGCGGACTATTGCTGGTGTTTGAAGCGAGACGTGCCCGAAGAAAAACACAGACGGAAAGCCAAAAAAACTTCATTCCTTCCTCAATAAACTTTTTTCCATATTCATTGTATGAATAAAAGTATTTATTCACACAATGTTTTCATTTTTCACGAGTGTTCTTATAATATTACTCGTATCTACAGTGTTTAAGCTAAAAAAATCAATAAATTTGGGGATAAAATTGGACTTATAATAAATGGCCAATAGAGAAAAAACCTGACCTGATTGAGGAAAACCAATGTCATTTTCGAATTCAGCATGGTCGAATTATATAATATGAGTTGAAAAAAACCCTCAATTTTAAGAATTTTATGTATTGAACAACATTTCGTGGTGAAAATGATTCCTGTGCATGCAATACGCGCAAAACCTAAAAAGACCAGGTTAAATTCTACATTTTTTTTTTCTTTTTAGCCTACAGCAATCATATATACTTTTTTTGGCACAGAATGAAAAAATATTTGGTTATAGGATCCAAAACGACAGTCAACAACATTACAACCAATCCAAATGCTTCATCCATCCATAAAATTATTGCTGGATCAATCACTTAGGCTTATCAAAAAAATATGTATGGCTAGTCAAATCATTGTATGATTGGTCAACCATTTGTGCGGTTGACAAAGAGTTAACTATCTATCTATCTCTCTCTCTCTCTCTCTCTCTCTCTCTCTCTCTCTCTCTATATATATATAATAATATATATATATATATATATATATATATATTTCTCAAATAATCAAATTCAGATAAACGTTATTATACAAATCAACTCAAATAGACCAAAAAGAATGGTCTATTTCCTTTAAATCCAACTTTTACCTATTTCAATCGAAATTGGATAAATTGGATAAGTTACTTTTTCCCATTATATTTCTATCTTCATTTGAAAAAGGTAACAATCCAACCAGAAAAAAGTTCACGAATTCAAAATAAAAAAGTTTTTATTGTATAAATTATACAAGTTTTCGAACCTAAGTTTGATTTTCTTCTCTGCCATCTGTAATTCTGAACCATTCTTTTACATGTGCAGTGTATATATATATATATATATATATATATATATATATATATATATATATATATATATGCCGGGTGATTACAAATGATCTTCCCGATTTTAAAAGGTTATTTTGAAAAAACTAACAAAGCTACAACGAAAAGCAAAATATACAAATAAAGAATATTTCACGAAATTTTTATTTGTAATATTGAACACGTCAGAGATACTGTAGCTCTAAAGTTAATGTGTTTTGTGCTCTTATTGCTGAGAAAGTGTACGGTCCATTCTTCTTTGCTGAATAAACAATTAACGGTATAATTTACCGGGATATGCTACAGCTGTGGCTGATACCCCGACTGCTAGAGGACAAACTGATGTGTGGTTTCAGCAGGATGGTGCGCCACCCCATTTCCACAATAAGGTTATGACATTCCTGAATGGGCAATTGCCTGATCGTTGGATCGGGCGTGGGGGACCCATTCCTTGGCTGCCTCGTTCACCCGATCTAATCCCCTTTGACTTCTTCCTCTGGGGCTATGTCGAAATTGAAGTTTTTGTTCCAACAATGGCAACAACTTTGGAACATTTGAAGGAAAGGATACGTGAGGCTGTTAGAAAAGTTCAGTATGATATGCTTCAAAATGTATGGAGGGAAACAGAATACCACTTTGATGTCTGCAGAGCCACAAAAGGAGCTCATATTGAACTTCAATAGCTTGTAAATAAAACTTTTTGAGTTTTTTATTTGTAGATATTGCTTCTCGCTGTAGCTTTGTCAGTTTTTTTCATAATAAATGTTTAAAATCGGGAAGATCATATGTAATCACCTGTGTGTGTGTATATATATATATATATATATATATATATATATATATATATATATATATATATATATATATATATATATATATATATGCTGCAAATCCACAAGGAAAAAAAAAACGATTCCAAGGCCTTTCGTGTATTCAGAGCTATACCTCGTCAGGGAATTCCCTGACGTCATTCCCTGACGAGGTGTAGCTCTGAATACACGAAAGGCCTTGGAATCGTTTTTCTTTTTCCTTGTGGGTTTGCAGCATTCATTCATTTCACGTGTTTAATTGTGAAATTCATCCCATATATATATATATATATATATATATATAGTAATTAGTCATAAATGCCGCAGTAGCTCGAACATTTTTGTAAATTTTGTGTCTGCGCTCATTTTTCACCTAGTCTCAACAGGATATATTTGTTATATTTTCAAATTTCTAAGCACTTTCATTTGTGTTAAGGTGGTGAGGAAGGAGGTTCTATCAGGAACTTTAGAGAAAGCGCTTTTTTTACCGTGTACAATAATTATTTTTTCGAATTTCACCCGCGTTTGGATTTTAATTGAAAACCGCAAAATCGGGTAACTCCATCATCATGTTACCTCAGTCTTTTACACACTCTGTGAAATGTTTTAGGTTAGGTTAACTTACCCTAACCTCAAAAAAAGGAGGTGATATATTTACTGTAATTGTAGTTTTCAAAGACTAAGTTTTATTAATTACTTAATACATGAACAAGTAAATATTCTTGTAGCATCAATGAAGCAAACTGGTAGGCTGTCAGACTAGGTATGTCTCTGATAACCTTTGAATACATATTCTCAGTCCTATCTCTGACTTCCATTCAACCCAAATTTTAAATCAAGACTATTGAAAATTGTATCATACAAGTGCCGTCGAGAGAGCTAATATTTTTGATCTTGATTGAAATTTTGATCATGCATCGATTAAAATTTTAATCATATCTTCAATGACTGCAAATTTTTCTAAGCAGTTGCTGAACACGAGAATTATTGGATCACCTGAAGATCAGGGCCTCCAGCCTCCTTTAGTTAGCTTTATAAGGCTAACTAACGAAAATATCACGACCTAACCTAACCAATCGTCAAGGGCATACAGTTGACCTAACGAGTGGTTAGGTTAGGTCGTGATATTTTTGTTGGTTAGCCTTATAAGGCTAACTAAAGAAGGCCGGGGGCCCTGATCTTCAGGTGATCCGAATTATTATTATTATTATTATTATTATTATAATTTCGACATTACTGCTGTAGCCTAAACATTTGACATTCCATGATAGTCTAAACCGAACTAGACGTCAAAATGAAGTTCTCATATATTTCTTAGATGATTAAAATAAAATACACTGATGCACTTTCAACTTACAGCTTAACACCTTTAATCCCCATTAAATTAGAATTCCCTACACCATGTCACGAAACATCATCGCTATGGTTAAAATTGTAAAGTACACACATACGTTTTGGTCCTAAAATCTTTGAACGAAAATATTTCATAAGTGAAATACTTTGAAATAAATTCTACAATAACACACGCGAAACTTAATATTTCTGCATATTTTACATAAAGTTTTTTCAGTATCAATTTTTATAATGACGTTTTTTATCGGAAATGGTTCGAGGTGGTGGCTTAAATTGTAATGGAATTTGTTAATATTTATAGTTTGTTAAATATTTGTACATAAATGGGATCAATGAAAGAAAGCCACTTCCAGCTTTCTTTAGTTAGCTTTATAAGGCTAACTAACGAAAATATCACGACCTAACCTAATCAATTGTTAGGTCAACTGTACGACGCCCTTGACGATTGGTTAGGTTAGGTTGTTATATTTTCGTTAGTTAGCCTTATACTAAAGCTAACTAAAGAAGGCTGGGGGTGGCTATCTTTCATTAATCCCATAAATGATCTTGTTTGTTTTAAAAATATGTGTTTTTGATGTAATGTCTAAATTCCTGGTATTATTATTATTATTATTATTATTATTATTATTAATGCATTGATTTAATTTTTAAATCAAGCCTACGACTATGATGTAATTTCAATTTTCAACTTTTCACTCAGTGAAGTTCTACATCTGTCCATGGCGGAGTCTCAACCTTTTAGAAGAAGTAACGTTGAATCTTCTACATAAGCTCATATATACACATACATTTCAAAACCTCATTATATCCATGTAATCATAGGCGTAAGGGCCCGATTTTGTCCGGGGGACAAGCAAGG
This sequence comes from Bathynomus jamesi, assembly GCA_023014485.1. Lineage (NCBI taxonomy): Eukaryota > Metazoa > Arthropoda > Malacostraca > Isopoda > Cirolanidae > Bathynomus > Bathynomus jamesi. The sequence goes on from JAJOZX010017757.1 coordinate 14,821, forward strand.
TTTGCCCGAAAAAAATAAGCGAAACCGAACATCAATTTTTAAGTCATATTTTTATTAAACACTATTTGTAGGTATACACAACTGTACAAAGGCTGAGCACGAAACAAGTTATAACAACAGAACTCTCGTCATATATATTTACAATATCATTAAAGAAGTCGAGCAAATTAGTAAGACAAGAACGCTTACGTCAAAAGCCGTGTTGAGAATCTTTGATTAATTTATTAATTTCTAAGCGATTGCCTATTTTGTCCCGACGATCGTCTCCATAAGCTTACCAACTACTGAAATCAGGCTGATGGGACGATAATTTTCCAGAAGCGATTTGTCCCCTTTTTTAAATATTGGTGTAATGTTTGCAAGTTTCCAGTCGAGCGGAACTTCTCCAGACTATAACGATTTATTAAATATATATATATATATATATATTATATAGATATATATATATATATATTATATTATATATATATATATATGAGAGGTGGGACTATTGTGCAGCAGTTCACTTCTTTAAGTACCCTAGGGTAGAGCTTATCTGGACTTTGACTGCAAAGCTATTCTCACACAGCGTTAAAATTGGTTCTTCTCCAGTTTTTAATATGCGAATGCTGCAAGCTTTCATGTTTTGTAGTGATATTTGGAGGATTATAAGGTTTGTCACGAAATTAGGTATCATGGCTCGCTACCATTTTTCACGTGTACGAATAAATGATGCTGTATCTCTCTCTAGAGTTGGAAATGGTCACCAACTTTGACCCGTGACCCGTGTGACCCGTCCAGCACCTAACCCTTGACCCACTTGACCCACTACCCACTGACCCGGCACACCTGCTGATTTAAACAATACCTTGAACAAAATGTTTTTCAAAATACATCATAAAGTAAACTTTGTTTTAAAATACAAAATCTTTATTTTGATACACAAATACAAGCTGTCGACAAGCAAAAACATGCGGATTTTTAAAATTTGACTAGAAATTTGTGCACCACCGTGATCCGCTGACCCGTTTCCAACTCTGTATTTCTCCTCTCCAAAGAGTACAGACAATCTGTGGATATGAGAACTGAACAATATTTCAGTGTTGATGTTAAGAGCTTTGGGCAAATAATCCTTACTACTTTTTCCCTTTTTTATAAATCTTTAATATCTATCCTTTTATTCTTTTAGCTTTATTTATTTATTTATTTTGTTGCGCCTCAAATTTCTCATCGTTTGTAATAATCATTCCCAAATCTTTGCTTTAAAGTTTCACTGAATTTCCTGTCCATTTCAGATGTACCGCGGTAGAGCCCAATACATTTTGATTTATTATCGTGTACCTTAAAAATTAACGGAAAATTTTCGGTCTTGAATTTCATATTGATTTCTGACCATCATTACTTTGTATTTGTCTCTACAGAGACTTCACATCATCTGGAGCTTTTATCTGTCTGTAAACTTGTGTGTCGTCTGCAAAGGATATTACTGTACTGTTGCTGTCATTTCCTTTAGCTATATTATCTACATCAGTTAGCCTTATTATAAATAACATCAGAGCGTGTGTGTGTGTGTGTGTGATGTGTGTGTGTGTGTGTGAACAAAAAACGAAAAAAGCTACTAATTGGCAATTGGTAGTACTTCACAGTCGAATGGCAACACTACTTCAGGTAAGATCATTGAGGTTAAGCACCATTGGCTCTGGGCAGTTGCTGAGTAGGTGACGTTCCTCCGTGTTCAGATGATGTCGCGACCCGTGGTTTGGATTCCTTTTTAAGAGGCCGGAATACATTATTGCCTAAACTGTTTGTGACCAGTTTCATAATGAATATTGCCGAATTACCATTTCGTTACTCAACCACAAAAGAAAAAAAATGTTAGATTTTCATTTTTAACATGTTGTTTGTCTGTTAAACGAGAGGTTAAACACATTGTGAAGACACAACGCATTAACAGTACGGTATAAACATCATAATAAAATTTTGAGATCAGTGTTTGGTTGTGAACACAATTATTTATTATATATATATATATATATATATATATATATATAAATCCATTTTTTTTTTACCATCTTCAACGTGTTATTTTGTTCCGTTATAAGAACTTAGTCGGTTAATATTTAATGATGAACTGCATTATAAAATCGAAATGAGAATATTAACGGCTGAATTCCGTTTAACTGAACGCGACAAAAATAACAACTAAAACTGGTAAAAAGTTAACGAAATACAATAATATAAGTTAATATATATATATATATATATATATATATATATATATATATATATATAAGTGACGGTCACGGTTCACACACGGAGAAAACACGCAATAATCTTATTTATAATAATTAATGAAACAGGGGAATAATAGACTATTTCATTCGTGAAATATGTCTTTAATTTATATGATAAAAATATGCCATTAAATACTAATATAAAGTATGAATGTGAACTTCACGTGAAGGTTATGTCTTGTTTTAAGGAGCTCCCAAAACGTGTTTGGCTACCCTACAAAACCACGACATCTTTTTTTTTTTTACATATTTAATTCTGTATCGTGACATTTATCCAATCGAAGAAAATTAATAAATCTAACCAAGCCAAACCATACTTTACCTAACCTAGCCTCCCCTTAATTATATCCTCCTTTTTTCATGATAAAAGAAAGCATTTATAAATACAAACCATCGCAATACTGCTAATATCGTGATACGCACGTTCGTGTCACGATAGGCTCTGTGTGTATTCTTAAGATTGTCGCGATTTCGTAGGAAACACACACACACATACAGAAAACTGAGCGTGTGAATGTCAGTTTTCTTCTAATGTTAAAACGTTAAATATGAAATCATTTTGGGTATAATTGAAGACCAAATTGGTTTAAACTGAAATATTGATGAAAAAAAATTACAATTAATTAATATTTTAATTCGTGTAAATTAAAATGATGGACAAATATCAATTTTATTTTATTTTTTGTAAACACTCGCTTGATAAATATTGCAAAATACATTTTAAGATAACCATTTCTTACTCTGGTGACGCAATTACGAGTTAAGAAACGGGCAGATGGAGGCGACCATTTCGATAGTTCGTTGGTGACATGACATTTTATCGATAAGATTTTAGGAGGGTTATGTTAAAGGTAAGGTGAGGTTAAACTGGGTGAATTTAGGTTAGATTAGGTTATTAGTATGTCAGTGATTTTCTGTCGATGGAATGTCCAGCTAAATGTCAGGCCAGGAATAGGAGTTTAGTAACAAAGTTCGCAACCAACCACTGATCTCATAAAATTTTATTATGATGTTTATACCGTACTGTTAATGCGTTGTGACTTCACACTGTGTTTAACCTCTCGTTTAACAAACAAACGACATGTTAAAAATTAAAATCTAACATTTTTTCTTTTTTTAGTTGACTAACGAAATGGTAATTTGGCAATATTCATTATGAAACTGGTCACAAACAGTTTAGGCAATAATGTATTCCCGCCTCTTGAAAAGGAATCTAAACCACGGATCGCGACATCATCTGAACACGGAGAAACGTCACCTATTCAGCAACTGCCCAGAGTCAATGGTGCTTAACCTCAATGATCTTATCTGAAGCGGTGTTGCCATTCGGCTGTGAAGTACTACCAATTGCCAATTAGTAGCTTTTTTATTTTTTTGCTCACCCCCCCCTCACACCTACATGCTCTGATGTTATTTATAATAATGCTAACTGATGTAGATAGTATAGCTCAGCAGTTCTTAACCTGGGGGGCGTTTCGATTTTCCATTGGGGAGGGGGGTCGAAAGCTCTGCGAAAGTGGTCAACATATCTCTGACTCAGAATATATATTCCCAATTAAATATTAAGAGGAGTTTCTGAAGATGAAATTCAATTCGTTCGCCCAACATGATTTTAAATGACTACCTTTGGGTGAAATATTTGCCTGTTTACCCAAAACTTAGTCAGAAACCATTGCGAGTGATCGTTCCTTTTTCTTCCACATACCTTTGTGAGGCAGGCTTTTCAACGCTTGTTGCTGTGAAGACCAAGTGTCGAAACAGGCTGAATGTTGAGAGCGACATGCAGTGTGCTCTTTCTTCGACCGTACCAACGATTCGAATATTTATAGGGAAGCAGTAATGCCAACCTTCCCATTGATTACGATTATGGGTGAAATATGATCGATCTTGTGAAAATATTGGATTCTCTCACAAATACAGGGTTTTTGTTGTTTTTGTTTGTTTATTTATCCAATCCAGAAAGGCATTAAAAGCAATGAAACTGGAATCTTTGAAAAACTTTTATTCTTTGGGGTTCACGGGGTTGCCACGGATTGAAGGGTGACCGTTGAAGGATGCAGCTCCAGAAAGGTTAAGAACCGCTGTTATAGATAAAGGAAATAACAACAACAGTACAGTAATATCGTTTGCAGACGACACACAAGTTTACAGATAGATAAAAAAAAGATGATGTGGTCTCCGTAAAGAGAGACAAATACAAGGTACAGATGGTCAGAAAATATGAAATTATATATATATAATATATATATATATATATATATATATATATACTGTATATATATATATATATATATATACACACGAGGGTTGTTCAAACAGTAAGTTTACAAAGTGTTTTGAAGAAACCGTTTTATTAGAAGGCAAATAATTATTACAAGTATTTCAACAACATTTTATTACTTTTCTACATAAACACCAAACAGATTCAAACATATGTCGAAGCGTGGGACAAACTTTCCGATGCCGTTCGAGTAAAATGTAGGGTCCTTAGTTTTTAACCAGCTTCGTACGGCCGCTTCTGCATCAGGATCGTTTTGAAATTGTTTACATCCGAGGTGTTCCTTTAGGGATGGAAACAAATGGAAGTCGCTTGGTGCAAGGTCAGGACTATGGGAGGATGATCCATGACTTCTCAGTGGAACGATTCCAAAAGTTGGCGTGTTTGATTTGCAGTGTGAGGGTGTGCATTGTCATGCAAGAACACCACACCTGCAGTAAGCAACTCGGGACGTTTTCTTCTGATAGCCGTGCGGAGTCGCTGTAAAGTTTCACAATAAGAAGTGGCATTTAATGTTGTCCTTTTTTGCGTGAATTCAACATGCAAAACGCCTTGATGGTCCTAAAAAATCGTAGCCAACACCTTACCAACTGATGGTGCAATCTTGAACTTTTTGGTTTGTGGTGACCCCGGATGTTGCCACTTTACAGTGTTGCCACACATGCCTAACAAAATATTCACAGGTGGGTAGTAGTGAAGTAGATATACTTAAGTAGCTTTTTCGAGAATGTACTTTCTAGAAAGTCCATTTTTTTATAATACTTTTACTCTAACTTAAGTACAATCTTAGGAAAAATTTTGTACTTTAACTTAAGTACAATGTTGCGAAAATCTGAAAAGTACGAAGTAACAAAACAGCTGTATGCTTGACAATTTCATTCAAAATTGGTAAACAAATTCTGGAAAAACTCGCTTTCAATCTGCCAGCAGCTCGACAGATTAAGACTTCTTCAAACCTGTCCACTTCAAACCTGTCCACTGTTCAGTCTCAAAAATATGTAGAAAAAAAGGAGATTGATTTATATTTGGCAAATACAATTAATAGCCGTATGGATATGTTGAAGTCATTTCCATCACTTATGGACATATCCATACGGCTAAATACGCCACTCTCTCTCCACACTCTCTTGTCATCCCAGAAAAATACTAACTGATTTTCGTTTTCCTTTCAAACCCATTTGAAATGTGTGATAGCAGCAACTATACGATTGAACAACGCGTATTGGCTAGTACATGGGTCCATGAGCGACCACGTAATGGCAAAACCATTGAAAATATTCATGCAGACTTCCAAGACCGATTCAATCGTCTAGCTCCCTCCAAAAAGGACTCTGTTGAGATGGGAAAAGGAACTGTAAAAGATAAACCAAGAACTGGCAGGCCATCTAAATGATAAATGGGTCTGAAAGAAAAACAAAAATTATTTAGTATTTTACTGGGATGGCAAGACATTGTGAACACCCTGTAGTATTACCTAAAACACAACGAACAATTTATTTAGCCTGTAGAACCAAAGTTGTACAGCATCTATATATATATATATATACATACACACTGTATATATATATATATTATATATAGAGAGAGAGAGAGAGAGAGAGAGAGAGAATAAATTTCACAATGTGACGTAAATTTGTGCTAAAAATAATTAAATGAAACCTTTTATAGAGTCAGTAACGTCACATTGAGTTTAACGCGTGTAATTTCCGGGAATTTTCCATTTATTTTTTGAAGAAAAGAAAAATTGTCGCGGCCCCCTTCCTCCTTCAAAAAAAAAACAAAAAAAAGAATTGAAAAAAAATGAAAAACGAAAATGAGTTTTGAAAATTTTAAATTTTCGTTCAAGTACCGTTTATGGAAACTCATTTTATATTATCGTTTTTGTATTGTCAGTCCATCGGCACGTTATATATATATATATTATATATCAGGATTCGAACCCGGGTTCTCTTGAGTAAAGGGCCTGAGCGCTACAACTACACTACGGCAAGGTAAAGGCAAACACAACTAAATGAATATTTGAAAACGAGATGGAACTCATAACGCCTTCACGTTATTTATATATATATATATATATATATATATATATGTTACGCCCAAACATCGAAATCGCTCAGTGAGCGAAAAAAACAACCACAACGCGTTGTGGATGCACCTAAGTGACCACACACCGATGTTAGATATTTTTTCGTTTCATGGCCGTTCTCAAACAACCGCACGATGTGGACGATTTGAAACGACCACAGATCGATGTCTTTCATCAAACTCTATTTAAACACGACGTATATTGAAATGATATAAACACGACGTATAATAATCGACGTATTCACCGATTAAAAAGCAAAGTTAAGCAGATATGCTAGAAAAAAGATAAAGTCCTTTGAAAAATGATTATCAATAATTTTCCCGTAGGTTTCGATTAATTTTAAGCAACTTTAGAATGAGACGTAAATGTAAAATTAACCAACTGGTTAGGTTAATTGAATGCCAGGTTAAGTCAACTGAATGCCCGGTTAGGTCAACTGAGTGCCCGGTTAGGTCAACTGAATGCTCGGTTAGGTTAATTGTACGCCCTTGACGATTGGTTAGGTTAAGCCGTGATATTTTCGTTAGTTTTAACGAAAATATCACGACTTAACCTAACCAATCGTCAAGAGCGTACAGTTGACCTAACCGAGCATTCAATTAACTTAACCGGGCATTCATAATTTTCAAATCGTCCACAACGCGTTGTGGCATAACCGAATCGTTTACAACGCGTTGTGGTTGTTTGAGAACGGCCATGAAGCGAAAAAATATCTAACATCGGTGTGTGGTCACTTAGGTGCATCCACAACGCGTTGTGGCTGTTTTTTTTCGCTCACTGAGCGATTTCGATGTTTGGGCGTAACATATAATATATATATATATTTTTTTTTTCCGGGTAATTACAAATGATCTTCTCGATTTTAAACATTTATTATAAAAAAACTAACAGAGCTATACCGAAAAGCGATATATACACACATAAAGAAAAACTCAAACAGTTTTATTTACAAGCTATTGAAGTTCAATATGAGCTCCATTAGTGGCTCTGTAGACATCATAGCGGTATTCTGTTTCCCTCCATACATTTTGAAGCATATCATACTGAACTTTTCTAACAGCCTCACGTATCCTTTCCTTCAAATGTTCCAAAGATGTTGCCATTGGTGGAACAAAAACTCCATTTTCGACATAGCCCCAGAGGAAGAAGTGAAGGTGGGGTTAAATCGGGCGAACGAGCCGGCTAAAGAATAGGCTCCACCCCACGCCCGATCCAACGATCCAACGATGTTGTAGCCTCATCGTGAAAATGGCACCATCCTGGACCATCCTGCTGAAACCACACATCAGCCTTGTCCTCTAGCAGGTGGGGCATCAGCCACAGTTGTGCATATCACGGTAAATGATAGCGTTATTTGTTTGTTCAGCAAAGAAGAATGGACCGTACACTTTCTCAGCGGTAAGAGCACAAAACAGGTTAAGTTTATGTCTGACGTGTTCAATATTACAATAAAAACTCCCTGAAATATTCTTTATTTGTATATTGTGCTTTTGGCTGTAGCTTTGTTAGTTTTTCAGAATAAATGTTTAAAATAGGGGAGAACATTTGTAATCACCCGGTACCTATATATATTTAGTGGTGGACCGGATGTCAGTTTTTCAACATCTGTGGATGCGGATGCGGATATTTAGTTAATCTATCAATATAATATAGAATTATGAATATATGACATAATTTTTCAAATTTCGTGATATTACTATTATGGCATGCAATGCATAAGAATTAAAATTAATATTAATGTTTTCATTATGATAAAAATAATAACTTTCTCAAGAGTTTCAGCAACAGAAAATTCAATGAAACAAGTTTCATTCAATTTTCTGTGTTACCAAGTATTTATATTTTGAGGTTTATATATTTGTTTGTTCATTAATAATTAATACTTTACATGAAATGTGCATGACTGGGCCTTATAAGCTACTTTATAAGCTAATTTAATTGTAAATTGCATAATTTATTAGAGGTATTATCCGCATAACATCCACAGTCAGAAGTGCAGATGCGGATGTTAAAAAGGATGCGGATATCCGCAGATGCGATGCGGATGCGGATATCCGGTCCACCACTAAATTATATATATATATAATTATATATATATATATATATATATATACACACACACACACACACACACACACACACACACACACACACACAGTGGTGCTCATAAGTATTTTTACAGAGAAATATTTCAGTTATATTCGTCTTTATCTTTTGTACAGTACATCCCCTGCAATAGTTCTGCTCCACCCTCTCCGAGATGTGGTAACAACGCAGTCCCTCTTAAACCCCAGTCCCCCACCCTCACTCCCTCCATCTCCTCCTCCCTTCTCAGATGTTTGTCACAGTAATACATTTATTTTTGAAACCAATGAGAGAATAAATATATTGTTCACTGTAGTTTTGGTGGTAATGCTAGGAGGAATATGTATTTTATTCATGCATTATTCCTAAATTTAGGGAATAGAGTAGGTAGGTTATTTCACAAACGTGGGATACTTTAAAAACCTTCAATCGTAGGATTTTGATGTGGCTAAACTGGCTATGTTATAGTTAAAGTGTAAGATAAGTTATAGTATCGATTTTTTCTCCAGGCAATAACATTTCTGTTTAAAGTCCATGCATCATCAACTAATGATGATCCAGAAAAGGTCTACCCATGGAGAGATAATGATAACATAGTTAAATTTTTTATTACAAAAATAAACATGAATCAAGTAAATTTAGGGATTTTTTTAAGAACATACAAAACATAATGTTCAAATTATAAAGCACTAACAATTGTTCAAGTAAATAAATATATATTTACTACATCACAACCATAACATTATTATACACAATTATTCAATACTTGGTCCATCCTCCATTATTATTAATGACCTCTCGTAGCCTATTTGGAACAGATGCCACGTGATTGTAAATGACTTGTGGGTTCGTGCGGTAAAGTTCCACTCTGCCATGGTGTGTTCCAGCAGGTGCCGAGATGTCCGCTCCTGCCCAGGCTTCGAAGCGTTAACCACATTTGCTCACACATTTTCAATGGGGTTTAGGTCACACACCATGGTGGGCCAGTTCAGCAGCTCGATATCTCGTTGTTCCTGAAACCACCGTCTGATGATCCTGGCAGTATAAAGAGGGCAGTTATGGCAGGGATCCTCAACCGATGGGTAATTACCCCAAAGGATAATTTGGGATATCCAGGGGGGTAATGGAAGCCATACATATTTTATTTAAGAGTGGTGTTTAAAGACAATTGTATGACTATAAACTACTTCTTTAACTTTTGGTTAATTTACGCGTCATTAGGGGTAACAGGGTGAGCGCCAATGCTTCACGTGGGCAATGGAAGTAATTGGGTTGAGAACCCTTGGTCTATGGCCTTGGGTGGTTCGAGGTTGACCAGGGTTCTGGTTAGGTGGCGGCAACGGATTTTCTCACTCTGTGGTCGCTGGTACCGTGTAGGGAACTACACTCCGATTTCTTTTGTAGTGGATCGGAGGATTCTTGAAAACTTACTAAATTTTCTGACGGTTCCCCCATCCTTCTTGTAGTGTATCGGGAAATTATTTATTCTATTTTAAAACTAAGTTCTCTGCAGAAAGCAGGGCTCAAAGGAGAAGACACAGAGATCTCTGACTGAATTTTACTGCTTTCAAAATATTGCAGGTAATGCTTCAGTCTCCAGGTCAGATCAGAATAATCAGAATGATAAGTTGAAAAATTACAAGAGTTTATATACTAATAATTTGGTGACATCATTATTATTTAATGTTGACCTGTTTTGTTTTTTTATTATCAGTAGGCTGAATTTTTTTTCAAAATATTTGAAGATAAAGGTAAATTTTGGCTGTAGTAATGCTTAGTTAAGAATATTAATTTCTGTTTAATTAAATAAGATAATGTTTAATGTAAATCATTTACTAATAATTATGAAATTACGAAAAAGTATGTTAGATTCAAATTGTAAAATGGGTAGAGATGGTAGTCCTGACAGGGGCCCAAAAGAGCGGACTACCCATGAGGGAGTCAGTCTTGAGGCAGGCGCGATACGCGTAAGTTTAGAGCCATGTGATCTTAAAGTCAAATGGTTTTGTGTCCCTCTCCGACCTAAATTATTATAATAGAAATTTCATACTCGCATACCCCTAACTTAACTAAACCATTTTCGAAATTAATAAAACGTTCACAAGTGTTAAAAAAGAGTGTTAATGAACCCCCCCCCCTTCCCCCTTTATTAGGCTAACGGTTTTCTACTAGCTCGGCTACCTACCACGCGTTATAAAGTATTGTGGAAATGAGTAAAGAGAAGTGCAATAAAGAGCAGAAATTAGAGTAAATAATGAAGTATAATAAATAATAAAACGTATTCACTACATCTGGTGGCGAGCGGTGGTCTTACATCATATTTGTGAGGCTTACCCACGTGACTTAGTATTTTGATTAAAATCTTCAAACTCGGTATATTGGCAATAGCGTTAATGAATATTTTATTTCGATTATTAAAATATCTAAATGCAAAGTTTATCCCGTTTGCAGGCAAATTTCGAAATTCAATCCTTAAAATTTCATGTAAATATAAATTCAAGATGGCGCATCGCCTTCGCATCCTGATAGCGTCCCTGACAAACTTCGCGCCTAAAAATTTAATTTGTTTTTTTTTCTTTCTTTTCGTGGGAGTTCGTTGGATTCTGAAATGTTCCCTTTGTCCCATTTTTCATCGTCCAGTTCCGTTGCTTTTCGTTTGTCCGACTCAATATTGCGAGTCATTATTACGTTAAATTTCGTTCATTCGGTTGGAGAGGGCATAGTTTGAAATTATCGTGCTGCCTGAAGACTCAATTTTTCTTCTTTTTTTTTCGTCTCTTCCACTGTATGCCTGTTTCAGCTTACCTTTTACTTTTTGTTTAAAATTTTTGAATTAGTAGAAATTGTGATATAATAATAGCGATTAATATAGAAAAATTTGTACGTAAGTAAATTGTTAGTTTAAATACACTGTGATACACATTTTATATGGTCTTTAAAAATGTTGAGCGAAAAATTGTAGCGCATTTCTAGCGGATTCATTAGTAGATTTTGATTATATTTCGATTGTTGTATATAATGATAGCTTATATTATTGTTTATGTAGGTTTATGGGCTTTTTGCTTCGCTCGCTTCGCGCTAAATAGAATTAAGTTACATTTAGCCCTTTAAGCCCTGAATTTTTGTAGGGTTAAGTTATGAATGCGTGTATTTGAAACGTTAGCAATTGGCATCTTCAGTCCTTAAAGGGTTAATTGACAGTCGAAAAGTAATCTTAAACATATAATTTGCAGATTATAGGCGGGCCGTATAGGATTGTGTAAAATTTCAAGATAAGCTAAATTCGTTTAACTGAAATAGAGAAATTGTGTTTGGATTTTTATATACTCATTAACTATACTTACTTATTAACTTATACGTATTTATTAGTTATATATATAATTATATATATTTATATACTCATAAACTTGGTAGGTAAGCTGATTATCTTTTTTTTTCTCCTCTCTGTTCCTTTCGTTCATTTCACGACAATTCGACATATTTGGTAAAATGGCTATTGTATTGTAAAGAGGGATTTCTTGTAGGCCTATCGTAAAATATTGTTCGGAGATTAACCGTTACTACGGTATATGTCTATTGAGTAGTAAATTCTTAGTTATTTAACAAAATTTTAATTGGTTTAACATAAATAAGCATAGGATTTTTCTTTAATAAGCACAAATGTTATGCATAAAATTCTAAATTGTTCTTTCCGCGCATAACATTGAATTTATAATATACGTCTAAAAGTGCGCAGTAAATTTTATTTTTATTTTGGGAACCTATGAGTTAAGATATACATATTTCATTAAATCTCGATATATAATTTTTTTGAATTACAGAAATTTGTGTAGGAAATCTTTTCATATATTTCTTTACGTTTTATAAATTCATTAAAATCAATTTTATTTGTATAGGTAGGCCGATTTTTATTTCTTCTTTCTTCCAGTTCAATGACAATGGTAAAGTTTAGATTGTATTGCAAAAAGGATATTTGATTTGATATTTTAATTTGGATAATTAGAAATGAAAAATGGCTTTTTTTAGTTCGAGCGTTTGCATGGAAAATATTACAAAATTATGTTAGGATATAATGAAATTTCATTCGGTTAGGGATATTTGTAGAGAGGTTCGCTTACAAACAAAGCGACCGCTCTTAAATGCAATGTTGTTTTTGTTTACAGTGATTGCGGTATTTTGAGTGCATATATCTATCTATTTAGTATAATTATGCAAATTTTTAGTTTCACTTGGAAGCGATAAATTACTGAGATTTTTGTGATTTGCAAACCATACTGGGGTTTCTGTTGAAGGAGAGAGTTGTATCTCAGATGTAATTTGCTAATTGCGAGTTCAATCGTATGAAATTTGACGTTTCAAGTTGGAATTACTGTATTAAAAATATTTTGGTAGTAATATTTAAATTTTTTTACTTTTTAATAACTGTTTAGAAAATTATTATTGTTTAAACCTTCAGTCGGAGTTAACTAATGCATTTGAAACATTGACTCAAGTGTACACTCGGAAATGGAGCCTTCTAGATAGCCAGTAACGTTTTTGTGGCGTCTTTGTGTGCTCCTCCTCAAAGCAAGAGGGTTCATGATTGTCAGAGAATGGATGACATGAAGTTTCTGGGGTTCATTTTTGTCTTTTGTATTTAGAGGTATTGAGGTGATTTCTGACGATAGTTTGAACAATAATAATTCTTAAATTATACTAACAGTTACTATGTATGGGCGCTTTTATATTTATACTGTACAATTTTGTTTAGCGTTTTATGACTTTTTTATCTTCTCTGCTGTAACTGCATAAGTGACCTTATTGGTAGCTAGATTTGATTAAATTTTTGCGAAATTTTGAGATGTGTAATTTTTTTTCTTTCCGTGAATTTGGCCAGAGCAAATGTGTAGTAGTATTTCGAAGTGAACTGTCGAGAAAATTCGATAAATTAAAAATGAAATGATAAGCAGTACAGAAACGTTTCGAATAAACTTTTTTTTTCAAAATTGCAAAGGCTCGGTTTGGGAGTCAACCAAGTTGAATCCGAGTTCCATCAAGTGAGTTTAGTCGACCGGATAGGTGATCGATCACCAATGAGAGAGAGAGAAGAGAAACCAAATGGCGCATGGACTTGGCGCAGGATGGTTTCGGAAGAGAAGAGAAGAGACAGAAGAGAGGAACCGAATGCGCATGGACTTGGCGCAGGACAGTTTCGGAAGAGAAGAGAAATTTACGTGTGCAGGGTCTTGGCACACGAAAGTTTCGATCGAAGATGGTCTACTGGTATTTTTCGGGCAGTAGCTGGTCACGCTGCTCGAATGCTTCGCTAAATATGTGTCGCACAGCGGTAGACAAGCCACGAGAGCTTGAACGGGTGCCTACGACTGTACTGTCCATACAGACATACAGTAGGTTCGTTGGGAAACGGCCTACGGCGGAGTCATCGTTTGATTGTTGCCAGTAGAAGAGTCTTTCAGCTGGACGTAGGAAGAGCAGCGTTCACCGACAAAAGTGGAGATGAGACAAGGCGAGTTTCTTCATCGACTTCTAGAATTGCAAATTCGTCCAATTCCAGCGCGTGGTCCCGCTTTCAGATATCTCCCCCCCTGATCCTTTTAGAATTGGACGTCTCTTGTTTGTTTTTTTCGCCATTGGAGAGAGAGCGGAACCATTATAGCGTGCTGCCCTGTTGCATGTTGATTGATGCAATCCCTTGCATTCTAGCGAAGTGAGCAGGAGAGCTGCGATTGAAAATTGAAGTCCGTTGTCAGCGTGCGGAGTGTCATCTAAACAACGTCCAGCAAATAAATGTACTGATTATTATGGCAATTGTTGTGTTTTTCGTGAAATAGTATGTGCGCTCTTGGTCAGTATTTTATGTAAACTTTTTCTTATTTTTTTCTATGTTGCCCTGATAGTAACTGTATAACTATACAAATAACTGTTTCAATGTAAAGCGATCGTTGATGAGGAATCGCGGGAATAGATTGTGAACTTGATTTGTGTAGCCACTGTAAGAAAATTTTCTGTTATTTTTTTGGCATGTATAGATAGTTACAGGTTGTAATTTAATTATTAGAGTGAAATGTTATTTTATGCAAATGTGAAAATTATAAAGTTTTCGGTTTTTATATGATAAAAAATGTATGTGTGGAATTTGTCATCTAATTATTTCTTGTCTATTTCTAAACTTTGAATTTGTTAAAGAAAAAAAAAAAAAAAAAATTGCAAAATATATAAATTTGTTGAATAAAATTTATTAATTGTTAAACGATATTAATAAGTTTTCTAATGGAAAAACTTATTTTCAAGGGGGTGATGCGAGTGTAGTAATGCTTAGTTAAGAATATTAATTTCTGTTTAATTAAATAAGATAATGTTTAATGTAAATCATTTACTAATAATTATGAAATTACGAAAAAGTTGTTTTAGATTTAAATTGTTTAAAATGGGTAGAGATGGTAGTCTGAGAGGGGCCAAAAAGCGGCTACCCATAAGGGAGTCAGTCTTGAGGCAGGCGCGATACGCGTAAGTTTGAGCCATGTGATCTTAAAGTAATGTTTTGTGTCCCTCTCCGACCTAAATTATTATAATAGAAATTTCATACTCGCATACCCCTAACTTAACTAAACCATTTTCGAAATTAATAAAACGTTCACAAGTGTTAAAAAGAGTGTTAATGACCCCCCCACCCCCCCTTCCCCCTTTATTAGGCTAACGGTTTTCTACTAGCTCGGCTACCTACCACGCGTTATAAAGTATTGTGGAAATGAGTAAAGAGAAGTGCAATAAAGAGCAGAAATTAGAGTAAATAATGAAGTATAATAAATAATAAAACGTATTCACTACATGGCTGTAACAGCATAGTAGCAGATAAACAAGATATTTGAAAATGAAGTCATATTTTTCTTTTAAACAGCATATTGAGAGATCTGATGTTATCATGATTTGCCGAGTTAACTAAAAATGGAAACTAAAATATGCATTTTATTATGGATTAAAATTAAACGTGCATATGAGCTAAAATTAAATGCTTAAAATTTAAAATTAAGTGTTCATTTAGAGTTTTGGCAAGTTATGACTTCATCTTTTACAACTAAGAGGGACTGTATACAAAATTAATATTGTAGAATTTAACATGATTACATGAATAAGCTTAATCTAAAAAATGATTGGGTAATTTAAAAAAAGAAGTAATTCATTAATTACTTATCAAAAATAAAATAGAAAGAAAATTAAAAATTTTCCAAACTTGCATTTTATATACAGTTAGAGTGTCACGCGAGTTTGGAACGTCATATGCAAAAATGAATGTTAGAAGTATTAATTTTTACATATATATTGGCCTGATATATACTGTTTAATAGCGAAAGGAGAGGGGTAGGACGATACGGGGTGGATAGCGAGAGGGAGAGGGAGAGGAGGAGAGGGAGGGAGTGAGAGTGGGAGAGAAAGAGAGACTGCGTTGTTTGGAAAAATTTAACAAATAAAAAAATTAGTTTTCCTCCAACATATAATATAAAACATCAAAGAATTTGAAGAAAATAAAAAAAAAAGTTAAAATGAAAAAGTTTTCGTACATTTATTTACAAATTTATTCAATGCTCTCTGTGTCCACTTTTTGCTTGAAGAATTTAAATTTGTTATTAGTAGTTGGCTGTTTATTGATTAGAGACTGTTGGCAATTCTAAACTATAGAATTTTTTCTGTGAATCTTCATGGATGACGGGTGACTGTACAAGCCATTAGTAAGCAATAGGTCGTCGTGATAAAGAGCTATCTACAGATCTTACAGGATCTGTTATTGCTGCACACGGGTGTGAAAAGAGTTATAGGAAGATAGGAGAAGAACTTCGAGTTCCACTTACGACATTTGCTGTAGTTATAAAGAAATGGAAATGCTTTGGAACAATCAAAACTCTATCAAGGTGTGAACAACCTTGCAAGATTTCAGAACGTACAGCTGGACGGATTGAAAGAATGTCTGCTGCGAATCCACGAGTAACTGCAGGTAATATAGCGACTAGTGTTGGGTCTACGTAACCCAGAATGAAAATTACACTTATAAGTTGAATTAAACAATTAATTGTTACTAAAGAATAAAAACTTAAGTTGCGTACAATAAAAGACATTTTCCATAAAAACAAATGTAATTTTATTGTAATAGGATAGGCTGGCTTTCTAGGGTTAAATTTTTTTGAGGGGGGGGGGGGTGCATAAGAGACAAAATCATTAAAAAAAATTCTTATAAATTGTTGAGTTGAAGCAGAATTTAGTAAATAGCAAATTAACTGCATAAAATTAAACGTTTGTTAATAATATACTATAGAGTAGGTCTGGTCTTACGTAATCTGTCAGTTTTTATTTTTGTTCAGCCTGTCCCGTGCGGAAAATGTATCACATTTTATGGGCACTCGCTTGACAGTAATTCTTCGCCTCAATTTGTACAAGTAAATCCAGATACGACATATTTATTTTTTGTAAAATGTTGATTTATTCATAAGAGTTTTAATCTGACGTCATGATGGTTATAATATTTGCCACCAAAAGAAAAACTGTAATAGATTAGTAAGCTTCTGTTTCGTGAAGGCACCTCTCGCATAAGGTAACTTTTGTCATTATTTTTTGTATATTTTCAAGTTTAGGTTCGATGGATGTAATATTAGGTTCTTCTCTTTAAATAATTTATTTTATCCCAAATTTGCACATACGTACAAGAATATTTTTATTTTACATCTATTTTCATTAGAGAAATTGTAACTCTTTCTGTTACTAGGCACTGAATTATTGGAATTGAAAAAACTCCCGACAAACTACAAACTGGAAGGACGGATTTGGAACAGGCAGCTACCGAGTTGTTGGTCTCCTGATGAGCTTACGATTGAAATGGTTCCTCGTCGTAAGACAGTGTTTGTACACATGAAATTCTGAGGTAGAGCAACCCACGAGTGTGTTCAACGGAGAATTTTTGCATTCCCGTCCATGCGGGTGCATGCAAATAGACTGTAAAATCGTTTACAGGCGACATACGCATGATGTTTTGCGCAGCAGAAGAGAATCATTCACCGTTAAAGGTGTTGCAACAACGATATGCAACAATTTAATATATAATATGTATTCTCTGAAGTCAAACAATGAAGCGACAGTTCGGAAAATAAATATACTGTACATATGTGAATATATTCTAAATCGTGCTAAATTTTGTTCTTTTGTTTGCACTATGTGCGCTGTGATCTTCAAGCTTTAACTTTTATTTTTTTCGCATTTTTGCCCTGATAGTAACTATATATTTTCGAATGTAAAGCGGTTCTTGAGGGGAAATCGCTGGAATAGAATGTAAAATAGCCAAATTTATTGTAACGAAATTTAAAAGAAAATTTATTCCCAATTTTATTATAACTCTTTTTTTTTTTTGTAGAAAAATTTGTTTTATTGATTTAAAATGTTATTTGATACAGATGTCTGCAGATATTAGACTTTAGATAAATGATTACGAAATATTTATCATACAATGGTATAAAATGTGTGTAAAGTTTCACTGAAATGTCCATTTTTCTGCTGCTGATTTCTGACTTTTTATTACCGATATAGAAATGTACATTTTTAATTGTTATTAAAAAAAAAATTTCTGATTGAAAACTTATTTTAAAAAAGGGTGAGGCGAGTGTAATGGAATTAATGCGCTTTGAATTGTGAGCCCAAGACGTTTGTTAGTCAGTGCTTGTTACATGTGACTTCAGTAAATTGCTGATCGGCTCAGGCCGACTAAACCTCTTTCGCTTTAATACGTAAGTCTTTAACTTAATTCACCCCGCTTTTAATTACTGTATTTCAAAAGTTTAACTGAATAAAATCATATAAAATCTTATACGTGTTCCGGTCTTCCCTCCATTAGGCCTAACCAGACAGACGCTATTCGAGTCAATGCAGTTAAACAAAATTCAGTATAGGAGAACTGTTAAAGTTTGCAGTACAGTATAAGTTCTATACAACAAATATCATTATAAGTAAACAGAAATCATATTATACAAATAAAAATCATTACATTAAAACACAATCATTATGCCATAAAGTGAGGCGGTTTGAGTGTGTCGTCAGGAAGTCTTTAAAAAATGTCGGGTGTTTACTGGCGAGTAAAATTGCGCAAGTTTACCATTTGAGAGTAGGCTTGCTAGAGTATACAGGCCTATGCGAGGTCACATTGAAAGATGGTTAAATGGTTCGACTCGTGACAGAACGAAATCACGCCAGAAGTCTTCTGAGTGTACACGGGCTGGGAGTAACTCACAGGAACGACTCCCGCGTTTCCAACCCGGTTGGAATTTCTCGCCAGTTCTTTCCGAATCTTTCTTCAATGAAGGGTGGCAAAAAAAAAAGAGACGGAGGAGTTAATAACAAGAATACAAACGTCTACCCGAACTGTGGGATGTAAGATCTCATGCACATCAGGATCGTATAAAAAAATGAGTGCACTGAAACATCTTGCTTCTCATTTTAATACTTCAGAGACGAAAATGAACAGAAAACTGCACAATCTCAGAAGTCAAATGTGCCAGGAACTGAGCAAAATTAAAACAGCCGCCAAAAGCTACCTGATAAGAGAAGATGTGTACGAAAGTAAGTGGCTTTTCTTTAATTTACTGAAATTCATCATTTCAACAGTCACTTACCGAACATCTGGAAGTTTGATGAGTAGAGTTTTTCAACTGTCATCCACCTCTACGCTTTTAATAATGCGAGTTGGTATATTTAAGGTAAAACTGTGTACCATATTTTAATTTTTCGAAATGTGCCTCTTTGGTTCTAATAACACCTACGAGTAATAACAGTACTCCATATTATTCGCTGTAAAAGAAAAACGATCTTCCATAATAAAGTTTATTTATAAGTAGTTATGATAAAAAATACACACGTTTAAAATGAACTACAATTAAATATATATGTACTGCCAGCTGCCATCCCCTTCCGGTGGAAATAACATACTTTCTGAATTCACCTCAATATTCTTCAGCAAAAAAAAAGTGTAAAGATGCAAAAGAGTGTTGTGTTTGAATGATTGAAGGTTTAATTCTGACATTCCGTCCTTTCGCTAGCTCCCGCGGCGAAATGCATTGGACACTTTGTCTTCTGTATCAAAAATACCAGCTGGGGCGTGTGTAGGTTGTGAATATTTTGATGACATACGAAAATTATGCAGTACACATATACAGTAGCTTCCACAACGACCAGAGGTTTCTCTGGACAGAGGAAAATTGGCTTTCTCAAAACATGAAATCTGTTCACAGTGATGCCGAAGGTATTCTCAACAATTCTTCTGACCCTGGATAGGCGGTAATTAAACACGCGTTTAGGTGCAGGTTAGTTTTTAAATTGATATGGTTTCATAACATATAGTAAGTCTTCATCGCGAAAGCATCGCCCACGGCGATAATGAAAGGCATAGATTTTTCTCAGCAAGAAGTGGCTCTGAAGAAGGTAATGCAAAGCTGTTGTCTTCCACAGCCGCCACCAGTGAACAATTATTGAACACGCCGCCATGTAAAATCCAGCCATTATAGTTGACATCTATATATGTAAATCTGTAGCTTCCATCGACTTAAGCCAGCAATACAATGCTGTGAGGGCCTTTGTAGTTGTAACAGTAACTCCCATTGAGCCTTGGTGCCTCCATAACAACAAACTTGTCATCAAACGTTCCCATATACAGTGTGGAAAACTCTACCTCTCTTCAAAGTTAAGCCTCTTCATGGTTAAGCCACGCTTCCTTTATTTCCAGTATCTATATATAAAGAGAATTATTTATATATATATATATATATATTACCTAAATCCAAAGTAGCGCCAATAGTAAGCCATCTATTTTACCAGTTAGGTTGAACTTTGTAAATAAGTCGGATTTTCTTGTACGACCCACTTTCTGAAATTAGGTTAGGTTAATATAGGTTAATATAGGTTAATATAGCTTCCCTCACCAGGATCTAGCTTTGGGACAGGGTTTAAATGCTAGATGCCCACGTCGGGCTAACATCATGAAAAAGAAAAAACTATAGTATTTGTCATTTACCATTAATTATTCGAACTATAGTGGATTTAATTTTTCCCAGAAGAGTTCCTTGTTCCACACACGGTCTGTGTTTAACATATATATATATATATATATATATATATATATATTATATATATATATATATATATATATAATAATAATTATGTCACTTCATTATCATCTTTTTGAAGTTATAATTATGAAATGTGAAATATGCACAAATTTTGTTCTTATTTGTTCAGATTTGTCTCATTAAATACGAAAATATAAACAATACGAAATCACACGGTCGTTTTTTTAAACCTGATCAAAAATTTGTTTATTTGTACGAAAAACGTCGTTATCCATTAAAACTGAAATCTCACTCACTTATAGCTTGAAATTGAAGGGTCAGAGAGACATTCACCAGCTGGGGTTGTTTGACGTGTTCGAGTATCCTGCTTGGATATTATTGGACCAATTAGTTCCATCATAAATTGCACAACTATTGACGACATTCGGGCAAAATTTTGAAATTGTTGCGGGTCTTCTGTTCTCAATTCGTTTAATAAAGTCTCGTTAGCACTAAAACTTAGACCTTCTCTTTACCCAACACATCTTCTCTTGCCTTTTCTTTCTCTTAACAGTAGTTGCAGTAACTACTGCCGCTGCAGCTGCTGCAATTTTACCACGTACTCCCAACATACTTACTGCCAGCTCGCGAGACTTTCATAGTCATGTGGAGTACAGTGAGTACTGTTTCTAAGCGCTTAGCAAAATTCCTTCCTCCCATGCCTCATCAACTCGCGCTATTTTTCTCTCAAACGGATACGTTCCAGAGAGTTACTTTCACTAAAATTATCGTAAGGTACTCGCCAGTACACATTTTTCATTTCTTGTCGATTACACTCATTAATAGGAAATAAATTAAAGCTTCATTTATGGTATCGTTATTTACGAGATAGAATGTTTAGTAAATCTGAAGCATTTTAGATGCATTTGGAAGTGTGTGTGTGTATATATATATATATATATATATATATATATATAGTTTATTTATTTCTTCAAAGCTCTTACAAAACTGAATTAAATTTATTTACAAAACGTATTTACTCATACAAGTGTAATATTTTTATTGTTACAAAATCTTTTGATTGCATGCAGTCGTAATCTGGCTTCAACAAGCGATTATACTAAATGCAAAAAACTTCACTTTTTTTCTACGTGAAGGTCAAAATATGAAAATAAAAACCCACTCTAATAGACAGAGTTTATTTCCACAACAGTTTCGACGCCCACTGGCATCCTCCTCGGGTTTTTCTGTATCCACCCGAGGAGGATGCCAGTGGGCGTCGAAACTGTTGTGGAAATAAACTCTGTCTATTAGAGTGGGTTTTTATTTTCATAAAGCGATTATACATTGTAGCCAAACATCTGCCTGTAAAGCATGATGAGGAAAAAAAACAGGGTCACCTACAGCCTTTAGCTGTGTACACTTACTTGCTGAAGATATTACAAATACTTTGCTAGTGCTAAGGTGTACAAAGTACACTGATATATTTAATATATTACTCGGTAATTACAAATACTTTTTAACAAAAAAGTATAATTTATAATCAACGGCTTATTATAGTGTAAAAATGAGGTTCTAAGTTAAAAACCCACTTGTAAACATATTTTTAGACCTACCTTTATAAGCATCTTTAACGCTACACACGTCTTTATTTCCTATTTTCTACAGAACATGTTTACAGATTTAACATGTTTGGTACAGAGTTGCAATGTGACCTAGATATGATTTACCTCATGTGGTACGGAAGACAAAAATACACCCACTCTTTACCCGGCATGTCGTAAGAGGAAACTAACAAGAGTCAATGGGAACCCATTGTCGGCTATTACTTCCCGCGAATCCCTCTAGAAGCCTCGGAAGGAGAAAAGGAGTCGATTAGACCACGATCGCTCTCGAAAAAAAAGGAGGGTATGCTTTATGGTGTGCAATGTGAGAGGAGGACATGCGGAGAGTAAAATGGAGTGAGTGAGTGGTGGAAGTGTATAAAAGTTGCGAGTTTGATCTACTTCGTCTGTGTGACACGAAGTTGAAAGCAAACGAGGAGTTTGGATGGCGTGGAAAGTAATAAGAAGTGGTGTAGGTAAGAGAGAACATGGAAAAACCGGTGTATGTGTATAATGTAACAACAGTAAGAGGTTTAAGTGGTGGGCTTTCAGATCATATGTTCGTCCTATGTAAGTTGAAGTTGTATCCGTGGTAAATGAGAAAGAATGAAAGTTGAATGAGGAAGTACTACGGGAAAAATATAAAGGAAAAGTGGAAAGCAAGGGAGCTATTGAAGAATAGGGACCCCAGTCTTCTTTAGTTAGGCTTATAAGGCTAACTAACGAAAATATCACCACCTAACCTAACCAATCGTTAGGTTAACTGTATGCCCTTGACGACTGGTTAGGTTAGGTCGTGATATTTTCGTTAGTTAGCCTTATAAAGCTAACTAAAGAAGGCTGGGGTCCCTATTCTTCAATAGCTCCAAAGCAAGTTCAATGAATTAAATGTAGAGTGTTGTGGGGCATTTTTGCGGTCACTTGCCCTTCGCCCCTCCTTCCTGCATTAAAAAAAAGTAGTATGCGGTTTTGTCGCTTAATTTTTTTTCAAAACATTTTATAAAATGTGTTTCCTCCTTTTGGAAATGAGAGGAATGTTTGCATTTTTCAACAACTGCGGCATCAAGCATATCTGGTGATGTCCTTTATAATATGAATGGGTTTGCTATTCTTTCTTTCAGCAACCTCGCATTTACCGTGTCAGGCCCTTGGGCTGAACTCTCTCGCAGTTTAGATTGTGCATTAATTATGTTTCGTTCTGAGAAATCGATACTGCCAAGCAAGCTTCCACTTGTGTCGGTCCTTCGTTTGTGTGTTTCTGTTTTTAAAAAAAGAAAAAAGTATTTTGACTTGATTTTCTTATCTGGTTTTTGGTTAGAGTAAATACTGAATTAAAATGGTGGACATCATGCATTTCACTGATTTCTTTCGGTTCATTTGTATAATCTCGATTTTTTTTTTTTTTAAGGGTCTGAAATATTTCGTTTCGTGAAAATATAAAAGTATTTGGGTTGATTAAAAAAAAAAATAATAAAATAAATAAATATATATATATATTAGTGGTGCACCGATTAATCGGTATCGGCACCCTGGCATGCCGATATTAGGAAAATACCTTGCATTGCCGATTAATCGGCATGCAAGGTGCCGATACCGATTAATCGGTGCACCACTAATTATATATATATATATATATATATATATATTTATATATATTTATATATTTGCTACTCTAAATTATTTCATTAAAGAGAAATTGTGGAGTAACTTTTTGTTTCATGTTCGTCTCCATTTCACTCCATTTCTTTATCAATTTCTATTTCTTCTCATTTATTCTGCTTTTGGTTATACTTTTAACAATGTTTTCTTTGCTGGAAAGTGCTCTCATCTTTCTTTCGATTTTACGTTTTTCATTGCTCAGGCCATTTTTGGTATGTATTCTAATAATATTGGCTCTATTTTCGTTTCTGTTATGGAGAGCATTTTTCTGGCATTTTATCTTCAAGTAAAACAGTCAAGTTCATTTTTACTGTTTTGGTATTTAAAAGATTTTTTTTTAATCTGAACTCCTATTTAATCCTTCGAATATTTCTTCCTTATCTTTCGAGTAAGTGTTATATCTCTTTCCATGTAACGTCATTTTATATATATATATATATATATATATATATATATGATGAATAAAACCACGAAAGCGCTTGAGCACCATTCTGTGTTTCCTTTCCTTCGTGGTTTTATTCATCATAAATATTTTTCACGTGTTACTTTCGTGAAATAATTTTCATATATATATATATATATATATATATATATATGGGATGAATTTCACAATTAAACACGTGAAATGAATGAATGATGTGACGAGGTGTACTTCTGAATACACGAAAGGCCTTGGAATCATTTTTCCTTTTCCTTGTGGAGTTATATATATATATATATATATATATATATATATAGCTAAAGTAGCACCTTCTTCATCTTCGTCAGCATTTCTTCAGCGACTCTTATAGGCAGACACCTGCAGGCAGGCATTTCACTTGTTCTCATGCTGACATAAGATTTCCCTCGATTGCTTCTCGGCCTCAAACAAGGCCTTGATTGTTTTCGACCAGATGAGAACAACGTCACACTTCGCATCGCGCTTGAAGGAAGCTCTCACATGCTTCGCTCCCAGTCGCACGTTGGCCGTCACCATGTAACAACCATTGTAACAGTCCTTCGCCTGGGAATATTTTGTCATTCCCTTTTTCAACCATAAACACTCAAATTCACTTTGCGCGCAATTATAATTCGATCACTAATCTAATTCAAGTCTCATTTATACTGTGAATTTACATTCGCTCACTTATAACGTTATTTACTGCACAACAATTCAAGAATACATAACTGTTCATTCAATGCAAGTATTGTATCGTAACGTGATTCATTGTAAACAGTTATCATTTATCATTTTGTTAATTAAACTAAAAAATCACAAAGTCTATTAAACTCCCTTGATTTTGACCGAAAGATCAAAATGGTGACCCCCAAGGCAAACCTTAATGACTTTAATTTAATCTAATTACATTATTATAGGGCCTACTGTTAATTGACCATTAAACCTATATATATATGAAATAACACGTATGAGCACACGTGGTTTTGCATAATACAAATTTACACCACCCCAGCATTCGAACGCGAAACCTATTAAGTAGGAGTCGGGAGAGCTATCACCTCACTACGACGAGGTAAAAGTTAACACAAACTGAAATATATTTAAACAGCCGAAGGAACGCATAACGCTTTCGCGTCCAGATACGTTTTACTGTTACCCCACCCTGATCCCCACCCGCACTGGAGGTAATGGCAGTATTTATTTCAAATCTCTCCGGTTAAGAGTAGGGTAACATCTGTGGTACCTTAATGTTACATCAGAGGAATTTGAATTAAATACTTCCAAGAGTGATTTTTCATCCGTATTAAAATCGAAGGTTGATGATAAATAATTTCATTTAAACTAAATTCATTTCCTAAGAAATAAAGATTATAAAAAATAATTTACTGAATAGACTCGGTGTAATGGACCTCACTCTTTCCTACTGCCATATAAATCTTGCCAAAAAAAAAAAAACGTTTTATTTAATCTAACAAAAAATAATCAGTAAAAAAAAAATATATTTTTTTTAATATTAAAAAGAAATGAAAGCCAGATTCCCTGAAAAAAAATGTCTAATAATTTATTTACTATTTAATATAATAAAACCTTTGAAATTATTTATATTTTGAGACAAAATAATAAAGTTTTCGGATCTATAAATTTAACCTGTGTAGCCAACCAAATACTATGATAGAACTAGTTAGAGAAATATATTTGAATAAAGTTTATAACCTATAAAGAAGAATAATACAAGAAGAGCATAGTAGTATGTGAAGCGAAAAGAACTAAACTTTAGGTACAAACTTCGTTCCGGCTCAAGGCCTCATTGCTCCGGCCCTACTTATGTTTTACATTCTCAGCTCCAGCTTCGCTTCGAAAACAATGGCTTCGGCTCTGGAGCGGACTTTCTACCAACCCTAGTTTCAAGCATAAGACAAAAATTAAATTGAAAGACACACGGAACACAGGCTGACTTTCGCTTAACCAGCATGTCAGTCACGGAAGGACATTTAGAGAAGTTACTTTTATTGATGTCACATGCAATTTTTATGGGGCTCTAGGAACCTTAGAAGGATTTTTCACTTCCCATTATTAAACTAAGGCTACAACCATAATTATTATGAAAAGCAAGTCATTCGCAGTTCCATCAATAAATTAACCCCTTACCGTATGTTGTGTCATATATAATACAACCACAACATAACTTAAAATCATATACACTGTTTTCATAAATATGCTATAATATTTTTTTCCCAAATATATCGTTCACACATATAATGATTTGGAACGAGACGAAAACGTTCTAAATTTATACATATACGTGTGTGTGTGTGTGTGTGTGTGTGTGTGTGAAGTCAGGACTGCCTTTTTCGTTTATAATTGAAACCTGCCTTTTAATCTGTTTATTTCTCCCGTTCGATTTAATATACTACATTGGTATAACAATAATAATAAGTATTAGGATTGGTATAACAGTGGTATAACAGTGGTATAACAATGGTATAACAATGATAATAAGTATTAGGATAGTCGGGATACGTCGTGGTTGTAACACCGCTTCCGTCAATCGGCGAAATTAAGTGACATTAAATCTGGGTAGTAGTTAGATGGGAGACCGTCCTCTAAGTCCAGATTATGTAGCTGCCCATGGTTCGGATCCCCCGGAAAGCTGTAGGTCCCCCCCCCGTCTTATAACCTGAGATATTGCGAAGAAGATTAAATATCCCCATCATTCGGTCAGTAATGATCCAGTCAGTAAATTCGCAGAATTATTGACTGGTTTTAGTGAGACAATTCTGGCGGTTTATTGATTGGAACACGTATATTTTCTGACATACAGTGGCTGTATACATAATTTATACCACGACATTTTACCATGACATTATAATTATTTGAGTAACGTTATTTTTTTACGTCGGGGGAGGGGGTTATTTGTGAAAAAAGAGGGAGTTCACCGACTTCTATTTTTTTTATGCAGGAAGGAGAGGCCAAGGCGAATGTCCGCAAAAGCGCCCCCCCCTCCATAGAAGAAAAAGAGAGCCAAAATCAAGGTCTAGGATTTTCGAGATGCCTAAACACACTGCTTTTGAAAGATTGGAGGTCACAGGCAGGGGGAAAGATGGATTGAGGAAGATTGTTCCAGAGTTGACCGGTTGAGTAGATGAAAGATTAAAAATACCGATTAATCCTTGCGTTAGAGAATTGGACAGAAAAGGAATGAGAAAGTGTCAAAAGTCTGGTGCAGCGTGCTCTCCTTAAAGGAGAAGGCATACAGTTAGAGAGTTCAGAAGAGCAGTGTCAGTTATAAAAGCGATACTGAAGCGAGAGGGAGGCAACATTGCGGAGAAAAGAGAGAGACTGAAGACAATCAGTAAGAGGAGGGGAATTGATGAGACGAAAAGCCTTTGATTCCACCCGGTGAAGTACGGCTGTGTGAATTGAGCCCAGGGCCGCCGGGTTAAATCCCAGGGGCCCGGACCTCTAGGGGGCCCGGAAAGAGGGGGGATCAAATCTAAAAATATTAATAAAGCAATTGATTAAATAACAGAGAGGAAATATAATTAATGAACATACATTTTATAGAGATTATCATAGTCAAACTGAAACAAAATATTATTTGCGATCCACCAATGCCCAAGACCGACTGACAGATCTGGGAACCATTGTAATTGAAAGCCAGTTAGCCCGTACTTTAAATTTCATCAGAATCCTTTACCACTTTGCTAGAAGAAGGCAAAGAAAGTACACTTCTAATTATGAAAATCTTGCAGTAAACAATTGTTTTGCCTGCATGGACTGGTACCGCATTTGTAAATTGTATAGCGATAGAATTAATATAATTGATTCAAAAATAAAATGGTCATTTTCTTCTAAGTTGTTTATTCATACTGTATGTTTTGAATAGTGACTTGGACATATAATCAGTTTGCTTGTTATGTACACAAAAAATTCATAATAAAATACTGAGTAAACAGGGGGGCCCATATACCAATCCTTTCCCGGGGCCCTTGGCAGCTCTCGCCGGCCCTGGTTGAGCCACCCCATACATGAGAAGCATACTCCATGCAGAGGCGGACAAGACCCCTGTACAGAGACAGCAACTGAATGGGGTGGAGAAACTGTGGAGGCGGTACAGCACACCTAACCTCTTATAAGCTGCTTTGGAAAGAGAGTATATGTGATCTTTCTAGGAAAGATCACGAGAAAAGGAAACGCCAAGAATGTCAAGAGAAGAGGAAGGATTGAGTTGTGTGTTGTTGAAGGTAAGGGGATAGTCGTGTGGAAGACAGTGAGGAGGAGACAGATGGAGGAACTGAGTTTTTGAGGCATTGAAAGCCACAAGGTTTTCTCTGACCTAATCAGAGACAGCAGAAAGATCAGAGGTCAGGTGCACCATAGCCGTACTACACGAATCATGGCGTGACTGTTGAGAGGGACGCTTTGGAAAGCGGGTAGAGAAGTGAAGTGTGGAATCATCGTCATAGGAGGGAATAGGACAGGAAGTGCGAATTAAAAGATTATTAATAAATAAAAGGAAAAGAGTGAGTGACAGGATAGGACCCTGAGGAACACCACTGTTAATAACTTTAGGAGAAGAACAGTGGCCATCTACAACCGCAGCTATAGATCGACCAGAAAGGAAATTAGTGATGAAGCCACAGATTGAAGGATAGAAACCGAAGGAGGGTAATTTGGAAATTAAAGATTTGTGCCAGACTCTATCAAAAGCTTTTAATATGTCTTGCGCAATAGCAAAAGTTTCACCAAAATACCGAAAGGAGGATGACCAAGAGTCAGAGAGATATGCAAGAAGATCGTCAGTAGAGCGTCCCTTGCGGAACCCATACTGACAATCAGAAAGAAGATTGTGAGAAGAGAGGTGTTTAAGAATCTTCCTATTAAGAATAGATTCAAAAACTTTAAAAAGGCAAAAAGTCAAAACACTTGAACGATAGTTGGAGGGTTGAGAGCAGTCACCCTTCTTTGGGACAGGCTGAATGAAAGCGAACTTCCAGCAGGAAGGAAAAGTACCAGATGAGAGACAAAGACGAAAGAGTTTGCCTGGGCACGGTGTCAGCATAGAAGCACAGTTCTTAAGAACAACAGGAGGAACACCATCAGGACCATACGCCTTCCTAGAGTTGAGCCCAGCTAGGGAAGAAAGAACATCTTTGGAAAAGTTTCAATTTCAGACATAAAGTCAGAGGGAGGAGGAAATTGAAGAACAGCACCGGAAACGTCCATGGTTGAGATGGAAGCGAAAGTTTGAGCGAAGAGTTCAGCTTTGTCAGGAGAAGAGCCGGCAATTGAGCCATCAGAATGGAAAAGAGGAGGGAAAGAAGAAGTAAAGCTGTTGAAGAGGTTCTTAGCTAGATGCCAGAAAGAACGAGAAGAATTAGAATTGAATAGGTTTTCACATTTTTGTCTGATGATGGAATTTTTGGCCAGTCGAAGAACAGATTTTGCACGATTGCGGGCAAAAATATAAGCTGATTGAGAGCCCGGAGTTGGATGGCGAAGGTATCTTCTGAAAGACTCCTCTCTGTTGCGGGTAGCATTAGAACAATTTTTTTTGCATTAGTAGAAGGAATAGAATATGGAATGTACGCCTCAATGTCCGAGAGAATCACCTCTGTGATGCGCTCAGCACACTCGGAAGGCCTCCGGCCACGGAAGCAGTAATCATTCCATGGGAAATCACGGAAGTACTGCCTAAGGGCATCCCAATCAACTGCGCTAAAGTGCCAAAGGCGCCTCCTCTTGGGAGGATCCAAATAATATGTTAATATGTTTATGTATTTAAAAAGCAATCAAAACTTTCCCTTATGTTTTTCATTCTTCATCTAAAAGTTTTCTTAAATCTTAAACTATACAAGGTAGCCTAAAAGTTCCTTTGTATGAAAAATACGGGCAACATGTAGATATGCTGTAATGTCATTGCAAAGGTACTTTGTGGCTACTCTGTATTTGCAAGATCGGAATTGTAATTACATAGACGATTTCCTTCGTCTTCTCCTACATCGCGCTACAGTCCAGTGGTCGGCGAACAGGGGTAAATTACCCCAAATGGGGTACATTTAAAACTTTTGGGTTAATGCGTGCGGTATGAGAGACACCATATGCAACAATTTTAAGAGCAATTGGCTTGTTTTTGTTACTTTGAAGTCTGGGGGTAATTTCATTTTACTCAAATAGATTTTTGGGTAATACCCAAAAAAGTTCCCCGACCCATGCGCTACACCGTGCTTCTTCACCTAGGGATTATTTATCGAGTTGTTTTTTCTGTAAGGGGAAGGATGAAGTGTGGAAAAGCATATTCTAGTCCCCAAATCCCTCCCTCTCAGTTCTCGTATATTTTTTATGCAGGAAGGAGTTGCCAAGGGAGAATCATATGAGACTGTACTTGCTTACATGCTTAATGTACACTATATTTGCTTCCAAGAATTAGAAGTAACATTTCCATCACGCTCACAATTCTATCTGTATTAATAAGCAAGAGCTCGATGCAGAATCCATTTGAAAAATAAGGAATTTAAACTGAAAGAATATTTTTAAACTTTTATGACCTCGTGTGAGAGTATCGCTAGAATAAGAGGCAGGCGATCTTACGTTTAAATGTCAGAAGACATAATTCATGAAGTGAGCTGATATATAATATAGCACACTCTATACAGCGTGCCTGTATACGTAGACGATACACACTGTTTCGTATGTTATTGTATGCGTATGAATATGGATAGAAGATATTGTCGGGAAGATTACATGGCTGGTGATATATATATAATATATAACCTTACCTTATGAACCTTATGTTGTTTCGTGCGTTGGTCTCTCTTCACACGGAGGTCAAGCTGGTGGCCCGCCTCTAGGTCTGGCCTGGTGGAGGAGCGAGTTGCTTTCTTGCGCTCTCCACCGTACATAGCCAGGCACGCCCGGCTCATCTGGTACTGTCCTGAGCCAGGCATCTCTTTTCTTGAAGACTTCAACTTTGACCCCCATTACGTTTCTGAGGTCCTTAGGAAGCTGGTTGAAAAGTCCTGGCCCCTGACAACCAAGCTATTTTCCTTCAGGGTTGAGGAGGTCCCTTGTCGTGCCTTTAATTTGGGAACACTACACATTCTGCCTTTCCTATTTTCCAGTGTTGTTTGAATGGTAATTGGGTTTAGTTTTAGGTTGGTACCAGTTTTTCGATCATTTTCCATATGTAGATTATGATGTACCTCTCTCTCTTCTTCTTTCCAGTGAGT
Source organism: Bathynomus jamesi (assembly GCA_023014485.1). Taxonomy (NCBI): domain Eukaryota; kingdom Metazoa; phylum Arthropoda; class Malacostraca; order Isopoda; family Cirolanidae; genus Bathynomus; species Bathynomus jamesi. The sequence continues at coordinate 46,551 of JAJOZX010017757.1, forward strand.
ACAGATTAGTTTACGTAGTCTTTCCCAGTAGTTGAGTTCTTGCAGCCATCAATCTTGGCTGTGAAATGCCTTTGCGTTTCTTCTAGTTTATTAGTTTCTTCCTTTTTATATGGGGACGTCAAAACTGAGCATATTCAAGTTTTGGTATAATCAGTGTTTTTAGCAGGGGAATCATTACTGTCCTGTCCCTTCTCTTGAACGTTCTTAGAACCTGTCCGGCGACTCTTTTTGCTTTATTTATCGCTATCTGATTTTGTGTTTCGAATTTCGCATCATCTGTCATTATTATCCCGAGATCAATCGCTTTCATGCTTCTCTGAATTTCCTGTCTATCTGGAGCATAATATGCAGTCTGTTTAAGTTCTTCTTTTCTACCATATCTCAAGAGCTGAAATTTCTCGGCGTTGAATGACATGTGTGTTGTCTTCTGACCATTTGTATATTTTGTTCGTGTCCTCTGCAATGCCTCCACGTCATGTACATCGCTGATTTTTCTGCTGATCTTTGTATCGTCTGCAAAGGATGTTACTATACTATTTCTGTTTTACTCCGCTGTCTATGTCTGTTAGCATGATAATGAACAGGAGTGGGCCAGTACTGTCCCTTGTGGTACTGAGCTGCGTACTTCCGATTCTGATGATGATATACCTTGAATTTTGACGACCTGCAGGACGATCACTAAGGAAGTGTAGATCCATTTTCCCACCTTGCCTGTTATTCCCATGTCTTTAATTTTATGTGCTATTATACCATGGTCACATTTATCGAAAGCTTTAGCAAAAATCTGTGTATATAACATCGTAGTTGTCATTGCCTTCCAATGCATCTAGGATATTGTTGTAGTGCTCTATTAGTTGTGATAGGCATGATCTACCTGACCGGAATCCATGCTGATTTTCGTTGAATCTTTCCCGTGTCTCCAGGAAATCATAAATTTTCTCTCTAACTATTCTTTCAAATACTTTGGTGAGGTGGGACGTCAATGACACTGATCTATAGTTCTTTGCTTGAGATCTGCCCCTCCTTTATATTAGATGGACAATGTTTGCTCTTTTCAAGATGCTCGGTATTTCCCCAGTGTCTAGGGATCTTCTCCATATCCAGTATAAAGGTGTAGCTATTTCATTTTTACAGTTTTTAATCAATAATGCGTTCCAATTGTCCGGACCTGCAGCTGAATGTAGTTTCATTTGTCCTATAGCTCTCGCTACATCTTCTGGTAAACTCAAAGTCTGTTATATACTCTCCTTGCAATTCCTCTTCAAAGAATGCATTTATGTCAGGTATCGCTTTGTCACTTTTTGGGGTACTGAAAACTGATTCATATGAGCTCTCAATGTATCAGATATTTCTTTGGATCGTCGGTTAGTTCATTATTTCCCGTCCTTAAGGGCCCAATAGCGGCGCGCGTTTTTGTTTTCCTTTTTGCATAGCTATAGAAGTATTTTGGATTTTCTTTATTGCTTCTACCGCCTTTCCTCTTCCCTCTCGTATGGTCCTTAATCAGGGCTTGTATTTCCCTATCGATACCTTCCAGTTTTTCTTTTATTGTTTTCCTGTCATTATCTCCGCAGTTTCCTAACTTCGCCTCCACTCTCTTTCTTTTGCGGAATAGTCTTCTCTTTTGCCTTTCTAGCCAGCTCCTCTTTCCTTTTGGCTGTGATTTCGGAGCATATTTTCTAAAATTCTCAGCGTTTTTTCCTCCAAGGTTGTTAGCATTTCTTCAGTTGTTTTATTCTCGAAAATTGTTCTCCATTCTATTTGGGCATGTGCGATCTGATTGCTTCCCAATTTATAGTCTTCGAATTTAAGTTAAAGGCCCCGAATTTACTTCTTTCCACAATATGTGTATTGTCTTCTAATGCTGCCGTCATATTTGTGATATCTCGATTAAGTTGTGGTCTGAGATAATGGTTGGGTTATTTTTATATCAGCAATCAAGTTCGTGTTATTCGTGAATACCAGATCTAGGCAGTTATTTTTTCTGGTATTTCTGTTATCTCCTGTGTCAGCATAAACTCGTTTGTGAGAGCCATCAACATTTTTGCTTGTTCCTGATCTCTTTGTGCCCTTGTCCTGGTGGAATATATATTCCTATTCACCTTTTTGTATTTTATAAATGGGAAGTTAAAGTCTCCGCAGATCATTATATTTGGGGGATGGAGG
>JAJOZX010017758.1:0-20000 GCA_023014485.1 Bathynomus jamesi
AATATATAATGAAGGGTTTCCGAAAGTAACTTATTGCAAATTATCATTTTTTGGGTACATGTTTTTGGATAACCCTGTATAATGTGTGTGTGTGTGTGTGTGTGTGTGTGTGTGTGTGTGTGTGTGTGTGGTGTGTGTGTGTGTGCGCGCGCGCGCGCGCTTCTCTCTCTCTAGATTTATTCTTGAATACTGTTTTTGCTTAGATGTTGAGAGAAAGTTCAAAATTTTTTTCAAAGAACCACTTTATCCATAAACCCATCCGAGCCAGTCTTTGGCATAGACGAACTAGGCGGCTGCCTCGGGTTGCCACATTATCTTTCCACTGCATAAGTAAAGTAGTAATTTATTTATTTATTAAATTATTCAAGAAAGTTCTAGAAAATTCTCGAAAGCTAAAATATTGTACGAGGGTATTGACGTACAATTTTACTTTGAGTTTAGTACAAAGGTGAACTAGTCTTTTCTTCTTCAACATCTTGATAGATCAAAGCACGATGTCCATCGTCCATGAACGAACGATTTTAACAGCCGAAAGATTGATGAAAACTTTGGATTTCTTTTCTATATTTCTGGCTTGGAAGGACACTACTGATGACGATTTACAAAAGCAACGTAAAGATACACAATTGATGTTATCTGAGCACCAGTATGCGTATGAAAGAGAGACCGATGGACAATCTTTTCACCAAGCTTAAAATTTTGACCTATGACCCCGTTAGCCAACGAGTAGCTCAGCGAGTAACAGTTTCTCTATAAGCGAAGTGAAGACAGTGAAGTCTAGGTTCGAACCCCGATGATATCTGTAATAAGAATACGGAAGTTGGAGCACTGGATCGCATTAGTTGACCTGAGCACAGTGCCAGTTTCTGGTCATCCTGAATCATTATTATTATGACCCTTCTAGCTCAACAATGTTGGAAATCTTGCGCTACATATGAGGAGGCCTCCTAGGAAGAACGTTGTTCCAATTTGAAAGTGGAATAACTTTGGAACTTTTAAAGATATTTCGTCGAAATATCTTCACGAGCAGCTCAGCGTCTTAGGCTACCCAGGTTACTCATTTATATATAAACCAAAATCTTTTTATTGTGTGGGAGGATGAACAGCTGGGTTTTGCTGCGCGCCGCCTGCCGTCACTGGGTCTGGATCCCGGGGCCGATGGATTCGTAGTCAACGACGGTAACCACTACACCACCGAGGTGTGTGTGTGTGGTGTGTGTGTCCCACCATTTAGTGACTGATGGTGGTTGTTGTTGCTGTATCCTTCGTCAGCAAAACTGACTTCGTATTCATTAAAAAAGACGCAAAATCAATTCAAAATGCAATTGCGAAGACTTTTGTCCCACGTGTTGCCTTGCACTGAAGATAGAATGACAGACTTTATTTTCACGCAAGATGGGCGCTGGTACTGCACTCTTCTCAAGTCACCAATGATTTACTACAGGCAAATTGCGAAGAGTTCAGTAAACGAATCTTTGGTCTTCAGACTGACTAAATTTGAATTCTCTTGACAATTTATATGTAAAAACACACAGGTGGGGGTGTCTATCATAGAACCAGAATGAACAATGTGCAAGAATTGAATGAGAGGATAGCAGTACACTGCCCCCCCCCCCCCCCCAACACACACACGAGTCAACGGTTCATCCACGTTGCAATTTCCCAGATGCATGCGAGAATACAAGCTGCTGTTGAAGATGATGGACATATTTAACTCAACGACGATCAATAACCACTTTCAACACATCATTCTAACTGTATCATCCTAAGGAGGAGCAACCTTCCCTCTAATAGGGCAGTAGCGGCAGCGAACCTTTTGCATGCGTGCACTTTAGAAAATTTAAAAAAATTAAATTACCTCTCCCTCAAAATGTCTAAACCCAGTTATTTATTATTATTATTATTATTACTACTACTAACTACAGATATAATCAATGAAAAATTGCCCTATTTTTTGGCGCTACCAGAAATATATACACACACACACACACATATATATATATATATATATATATATATATATATTATATATATATATATATATGAAAATTATTTCACGAAAGTAACACGTGAAAAATATTTATGATGAAAAACCACGAAGGAAAAGAAACAGAATGGTGCTCAAGCGCTTTCGTCTAATGAGGTGTTCCTGAGGATGTCATTAGACGAAGCGCTTGAGCACCATTCTGTGTTTCCTTTCCTTCGTGTTTTTTCATTATATATATATATATATATTATATATATATATATATATATATATATATATAATGATATATATATATATAATGATGCGACTGAACCGGTCTGTCTATTTCATCGTCCGAGGAAAAACACATCGCTTTCGCACCCAGAGAGGTTTTATGTATTAATCCTTCGCACTCGAGGGCGACGTCGTGGCCAATGTCGTAACACAGTTTCCCGTCGATTAGCGAAGTTAATCGACACAGTCTGAAAATTGGTTGGATGGATACCGTCCTCCGCATCCAGATTATATATCGACTCGTGGTTCCGATTCCACGTGAAGCTGTAGGTCCCCTCCATCATGCGACCTTAGATATTGCGGGAGGAGAGGTTAAACAAACCTAACATTACATTCCTATCACTCGATCTAATGACCAGCCATTTTATTCAAATTGTTTGGTGTAACGCTAGGGTCCCATAAATAGAATATCCTGCATGAACGCGCACGATTTTGTGTATCTGAAATTATGTTATTGTTTAAAAAAAAATACGAGAAAAGATACGAACTTCGTTTTAGTTTTTGCTTCTCTGTACAAGTCCGAATGGAACGCTTATTCTAAAAGCGTTTGCATTTTATTCAGAGTCATTTTAGTTAGTGACGGCTAACTGGCTGTCGCAGCTTCGATTCGACTCGTCTTTCAACTCGTTAATTAATTACTTGTACAATTATACACCCTTTAAAAGTACGCATTAACAGACGCCCCAAGTATGGGCGAGACAAAAGGACTCTCAAATAAAAGAAAGGTTATCAGGCGTGAGTAGACGTGAAAAAGGAACAAAACGCTTAAAATGGCAGTAAGCCAAGTGTTGCAATTCGCCTCCCGTTATAGCTCATGGAAATCGGCGTGAAAGATAGTGTTGAAAGTTACGAAATAGGATAAAATGTAAAAAAGAAAAATGAAATATACTCATAAATCTTACTAAAACTCGCTATATAATTGCTAATTTGAATTAAGTATTTTTATTGTTTATTGCAAAATAGGTAAATAAATTGATAGAGAAGTGACTGACTAAATAAATTGAGATCAGTAAATAACTGGAAAGCTGTCAAGGCGATTGAGTCGCGCTCTCTCTCTCTCTCTCTTACACACACCCGTAAAAATGTTTTAAAACTTATATACAGGGTGTCCCATAAGTCCGGCATCATAGGAGAAATTCATATTTTTCTATTTCTACAAACCATAATTCATATTTTTCTCTTTCTACAGGCCATAATATGTCTGTGAGCAAGGAAGAACGAATCCAGATAATTCTACTCATAGGAAATAGGAGTCAAAGAGAGGCCGCTGCTGAATTTAACAGACTGCATCCAGACCGCGAGTCAACAACACAGAGTTGTGTTAGCAGACTTGTTGCAAAGTTTAAGGAAACAGGATCCATAGAAGATAAACCACGCAGTGGACCTTCAAGGAGGTCCACTGACGATGATACAGCGACTGCTATCCTGGCTCATTTTAACAGAAGTCCCAATAAGTCTCTTCGGCGATTGTCCGCCGAGACAGGGGTGTCGAAAAGTAGCATCCATCGCATTCTTCAGGCTCACAAATGGCATCCATATATACTTCAGATCCTACAGAAATTAAGCGAAGATGATGATCCCAACCGGCGGATGGAATTTTGTGAATGGGCTACGGAACAATAAAACAATGGTGGACGTATTGAGCACGTTCTGTAAATAAAAGCTTTTGTTTTGCCTTTTTTTATTATTTTTCCTATGATGCCGGACTTATGGGACACCCTGTACATGTTCCTAAGTGCCAAAAGTGTTGCCTCACAAAAAATTACCCCACTATATCTGTGAATTATCACGCATTCGACCTTGCTTATGTCCAGTTCCCTACACACACACACACACACACACACACACACACACACACACACACACACACACACACACACACACACACAAAGAGTGAAATATTGCTGCAGCTTTAATAAAAGTATTTTTGCTAACAGGTCCCTTTGTACAGTATTTAATTATAGACAAGGGTTTTGTGTTTAGTGTATAGCTTGGGTTGTGTTTGTAGATGTCATTTTGGTCTGAATTTTGCTCGTCCCGCCGCGCTCGAAAAAAATCTGGACTCTGCATCGCATAATCTTTATATATAAAAAATGTAGAATAGTAGATGAAATAGTTAGTACATGTTACTAAGAAAAGGTTTACGACGTCAACGACAACGACACGCAACGACAACAACATACAACCTAACAGATGGTTCGCTTCGGCTTTCGGTCAGCTCACAAAAATGAAAATGTTCCAGTTACCAAGATTCCTGCTCAACATCAAAAAATAACAAAATGACACGCAGCAAACGTTCAAAAAATTATAAATTAAACAAGTAACATAACAATATAACGACGCGGAAGGGAAATATAACTGTACAAGATACATATATATATTATACAGTGTCCAGGACCTCTGATAGGTTTCGTATGAAACAGCTTTTAAAAGAACGGAACATCCTACATGAAAATGTAACATTCGTAATGGTAAAAATTACTAAAAATAAATAAATTAAATAAAAAAAAAAATATATATATATATATATATATATATATACAGTAGAATAGTCTCCCTTAAATTTAACTAAATATCAAAATTTCGACTGCGCTAAAAGAAAAAAATAGTCACCCATTAAATTTTAAAAAGAAAACGAGTATTTTTAATACCATTCTTGCATAGAGTTTTTCATTCAAATTGAACACAAAATGAAATATTGCGTATTTTTTTTTAATAATTTCATTATTACATTCATTAAATAAATGAATTTAATTATATGATGTATAATGAATTAATGTATACACTACAGGGAGGATAAAATTCGTATATTGAGTGTATAAGTTTTAAATTTAATTAAATAGAGCCTGTGTATATTTTACGCATATATTATTTAACATTTCAGACATAGGTACATACACACACACGCACACGTGCATACATACACACACGCACACGTGCATACACACACACACACACAAGCTTGACCTTCGTCAGCATGAACAATTCGGGTGGAAGCAAAACCAAGTAAACATATTAAGTGGCACTGGATCACACTTGTGTTGACTTTAAATATAATTGGAAATGAAGTGTTTGTGGAGTGCAATAACCATACTAAAATACAGTAGTATAGAAAGGGTATAAAGTACATTGAAGTGGGAAAGTAGTCGTGGAGCTAAACTATAGTCCAATTCGGTGTTAAGTAGTAGTTTAAATACAGGGTGTTCAAAAAGAAACTCAACCATTGAAGAATGTAATATCATTGTAACCCAACCCTTTTCTTATCTATTTGGGTTGCTTTTCTTTTTGAACACCCTGTAGTACTAAACAGTAGAAAATCATTCAAACTAAATGCAGAATATTCTAATTCCATCGAGTACGCTCCAGTCGAGCTCTTCTTTAAAGGGAATATACCCCTCCCCCCTCCTCCTCAAATTAGGTGGTAATAATTGACGTAATTTATTACATGGGCGTTTTCCTTACGCCTTAACTAAAGGCACAAGTAAAAATCCACTGTACACAGAAAGGTAAAGGCTTTAGAAGCGACTCACAAATGTCATTTCAAAAATAAATATAAAATCCAATGTACGAAAAGAATTGGTCCATAAATATAACAAAAATGTTTTGCATCGGTTTTACTAAATAAATGTTACAATATTAACAGGACAATAACGGTTACTATAGAAACAGGCACTAACATATATATATATATATATATATATATATATATATATATATATATATATATATGCGCCTCGGTGGTGTAGTGGTTAGCGTCGCTGACTACGAATCCATCGGCCCCGGGTTCGAGACCCGACGGCAGCCGGCGCGCAGCAAAACCCAGCTGTTCATCCTTCCACACAATAAAGAAAGTGGTTGGTAGATAAATGGGTACCCTACGTGGCCTATTGGTTAAGACGCTGGGCTGCTGATGGGGCGTGGTTCGGATTCCACGTTAAACTGTAGGTCTAAGGTGGAGTGAAAAGCTTGACCTTCGTCAGAATGAACAATTCGGGCGGAAGCTAACCAAAGGTTACCAAAGGTGTGTATATATATATATGTATATACTTCAATTTTTGTTTCCCTTTGGAAAGAGGGCTGAGGGCCGTTATCTAAAAAACAAATTCTAGTTTTGAGAAATGAATTTCATTTATATTTATAGAAGAATTTGATTTCTTTATTTAATATTTATTTTTTTCATTTATTTATTTTGACAGTGTTCCAAACGTGCCCTTAACGAAATAAATGTTAAAGAATCCCTCCCCTTGAAAGCCATGCATACAGTGAACTCACTCTTGAATTCATCCAGTCATCCATTCGGGGCGAAATACGCTCACTTTTCCGATGCAACTATGTTTGCGCAGGCGGTTAAATGATAAACTTTCATTTTACTTTTCAGATTAAGTTTATATATATATATATACAGGGTGTACACAAATTATCTTTACAACTTCTCTCTCAAATAAAAATATTAGGAAAAGGTACACATACCGTTTTTGCGCCATCTGTGAGAGAAAGTAATAAAGTTTCACGTGGTAGTTGCCAGATGTCAGATTATTGTACAGGGTGTACACAAACTACGAAATTGGTACGAAATTCTCTTAACATGCATTTCCCAAATCGGTGGATTGGCCGTGAGGGGCCCATCTCTTGGCCGGCCAGATCACCAGACATGTGACTTTTTTCACCCTGTGACTTTTTTTCTGTGGGATTATGTGAAAGACTGCGTGTACACAACTCCAGTGGCCAACATCGACGATTTAAAGATCAGAATTGCTGCTGCTGTTTCAGGAGTTGACGCTGAAATGTTGCAGGGTACATGGATGGAAATAAAATAACGTTTGGACGTCTTACGTGTAACAATTGGTGCCCATGTTGAATGTGTTTGAGGTTATGTGAAACTTTATTACTTTCTCTCACAAATGGCACAAAACGGTATGTGTACCTCGTTTCCGAATATTTTTATTTGAGAGAGAAGCTGTAAAGATAATATGTGTACACCCTGTGTATATATATATATATATACAAACTCAGAATGGTCCCCTGAGAAACTTATATGTTAAACACAGACAGTGCATGGAACAAGGAACTCTTCTGGGAAAATTAAATCCACTATAGTCCGAATAAGTAATGGTAAATGACAAATACCATAGTTTTCCTTTTTCATGATGCTAGCCCGACGTGGGCAACGGGTCTCTCGCAAAGAGGTCCCATAAATATAGCTTCCCTCACCAGCTATCTGCAAAGCAGACAGGATCCAGCTTTGGGACATGGATCTAGGGTTTAAAGCAAGCCTAGTCCCACTACATTCAGAACCTCTATATAAGTAAAAGACTCGTTGTATTCACGTCGGATTGAATTCTGGGTTTGTGTATATTAAACGGACGTGTTACGTGCCTTGAAAAGTGGACGCTCAATGTCCCGGTTGAGGTTTAAGTTTTGTTTTTTGGCTAAAAATACAATAGTTACCCCTTTTTCTTTGATTTATTCAATCCGACGTGAATGCAACGAGTCTTTTACTTATATAGAGGTTCTGAATGTAGTGGGACTAGGCTTGCTTTAAACCCTAGATCCATGTCCCAAAGCTGGATCCTGTCTGCTTTGCAGATAGCTGGTGAGGGAAGCTATATTTATGGGACCTCTTTGCGAGAGACCCGTTGCCCACGTCGGGCTAGCATCATGAAAAAGAAAAACTATGGTATTTGTCATTTACCATTACTTATTCGGACTATAGTGGATTTAATTTTCCCAGAAGAGTTCCTTGTTCCATGCACGGTCTGTGTTTAACATATATATATATATATATATATATATTATTATATATATATATATAATATTTATTTATACACACACACACACGTTTCATGAAAGAAATATACGAAATATATAAAATGAAAACGAGCAGAAATGATGAAATTGGACACTTGTGGCCGCGATGAAATAAAACTGAAAAATGGTGACATGTTCTATAGTAAATTTCGTCAGAAACTCGAACCTCGTACCTAACATGAGCTTAATAAAGACCGGAGAGAAGGGTAACTATAGACGAATCTGTAATTGCCCGCACGCTCAAGCGCTTTCGTCTAATGACATCCTTAGGAACACTGAAGTAAATAAAGAGTTCAAGACTATATATAGGTTACAAAAAATATATATTATATATATATATATATATATATATATTATATATATATATATATATAATAAATATACAAAAATTGTTGGAGGAGCATAAAAATTTGTAAGGAAAACTACCAATTTTAGCACTTTGCCCAAATTCAACACAAGATCAAATGGATTATTTACAACCAATTTTATAGATAATGCCTGAATGATATATAGGTCACAAAAAAATAAAAAAATAAAAAATAAATTGAAAAATAAAAATTGTAAGAGGAGCATACAAATTTATAAGGGAAAATTACCAAAGTTTTAGCACTCTGCCCTTCTTGTTTAAATCTGTTCTGAACGAATTCAAAACAACGGGATCGAGTTGAAAAAGACCTTTGCTCATGTTAAAGTTATTTGTAAGTTGGATAATAGCAGACTCTTTCTATTAACAATGTTGCTAGAGTGAAACAAAACTGAAGCATTATTCCAATCAATACAATGGGATAACTCTGACAAATGGACAAAAAGGGCACTGGACGACTGTCCCGTTCTAACGGAATATTGATGCTGTTTTACACGCGTGTGCAAATCCTTTCCCGTCTGACCAATGTAAAAGGAATCACATTGTTTACAACCAATTTTATAGATAATGCCTGAATTATTGGTAGGGCTATTTTTTACTATGATATTTTTCACAATATTGTTATATGAAAATACTACATTAATATCCAAAAGTTTAAGTACATTAGCAATGCCTAAAAAGCCTGGGAAAAATGGAAGTACTAAAATATTCTTTGACAAAGTGCGAGTGTTATTATTCACACGAGAGAAGGTTCGCTTTGCCTTGTTAAGATAAGATTCCATAAACGCAGGTGGTAGCACAGATCACTTCCAATACCGTTGATTTTTTCCAATTCGGCATCGATGTATTCCAGACTGACGATCCTAAGAGCACGGAGAAACATTGAAGAAAATATGGCGTTCTTAATGGGGATGTCATGTCCAGAGTAAAAGTGTACGTAGGACAAATTGTGTGTTTTTTTCCGATAGATACTAAACTTAAAACCTAGGCTTTCCCTATGTACACGCACATCCAAAACGGGATTGAGTTGTCTTGTTCCACTTCTAAAGTAAACTTAATGGAGGGAACTTGATCATTTAACTGAAGAAGGAAGTCATCCAGGTCACGATTCATGGGCCAAATACACAAAATATCGTCGACGTACCGCAACCATGGGATGCCAACCCCAGGATTCTCGGAATGTAAGTAATTTCGAAAAACTCCATATAAATATTGGAGAGGAGGGGCGACAAGGGTTGCCCATGGCCATTCCAAAAACCTATTGATAATACTCGTTATTGAAAGTGAATTTACACTCTTTGATGCAAAGCTTAATAAGTTCCAAAACGATGTGTGCAGGTAGTGGCAGATCGTACTTATGTAATTCTCGGGAGAGAAAGTCAAGCATGTCGTCAATCTGCACTTTTGTAAACAATGAACAAACGTCAAAACTGATCAATCTATCGTTGGTTTCAGTGCGTTCATTATTCAATTTTTCAGTAAGATCCATGGAAGTACATTTTTTACATGTGAATTGGAGATAGTTCTGAGATTGGGGGACAAGACTTTGACAAGCCATTTGGAGAGTTTATAGGTAATAGAGCCCACCGAGCTAATAATAAGGCACATGGGGTTGCCAGGTTTGTCGGTTTTAATAAGACCGTAAAGGTAGGGAAGAGAAGGTGAAGTGGACATGAAAGCGGAATTAAGTCCTTATCATCTTTGAGAATGCGTTTCAAGCCACTATTGAATGATTTGATGACGTCATCCTGCGGGTTCTTCCTAAGTTTTCTGTATGTGGCGGTAGGGTGTGTCAATTTTAGTAAAGTCAACAATTCAAAAAACTACTAGTGACCAAATGATGCATTTTTATTGTATATAACTACATTTTACATACATTACATACAATTAAAGACATTTTGATTGTATTTCAATATTAAAACTTAGAAATATAGATAGGTTTCTTGAAATTTGCCAAGGATGCCATGTCTACCTTGCTCTTGTTCCTGGACATGAGCTCCCTACTGGCCACCTGGCCACTGATGTACGCCTCCCTCCTCTCTTGTGAGTAAACATGTTGTGCTGCTTTAGTTTCATCCTTACACACCTCTCTACTGACTGTGTGTGTAAGGGCCATGCAGGAACTTCCATTGGTCTATCCAGAAACTCCTTGATTGCAGCAGTGGTGAGGGAGCAGGTCAGAGGAGGGTCAGTCACGCCAGAGTTCCAGTCAATAAGCTCCGAGAGTTTGGTGGCATCTGGGTTGATGTCAGGAGTCTTCCTGGGTCTGACACTGCAGTCTCCTACCTGTGTCCTCATCTCCTTCACCTCTGATTTCCAGTAATTTAGGGTGTGTCAATTTTAGTAAAATCAACAATTCAAAAAATACTAATGCTCAAATGATGTCATATTATCTAGCAAACTTAGAAATATCTTTAGTGTTTAAAAAAGCCATTTACCTACTTATATTTGACCATAAAGGTTTGAAATATAACCTAAATATGACTGTAGCATTCGTATATCAATGTGCCATTGATATGTGTGGTCAACTTTGATTATTTTTGGTGTGCAGTATGGTTTCTAAGTTTCACATAGTCACAAATGCTGGAGTTTTGATTTTGAATGCATGAGTGGAGGAGGCAGGGAGGAGAGAGGAGGACGAAGAGTTCATACCAGACTCAGTCTGGTATGAAGTCTTCGTTCTGATCAAATATAAGTAGGTAAATGGCTTTTTATTTTTCAATTTATTTTTATTTTTATTTTTTTTGTGACCTATATATCATTCAGGCATTATCTATAAAATTGGTTGTAAACAATCCATTTAATCTTGTGTTGAATTCGGGCAAGTGCTAAAATTGGTAGTTTTCCTTACAAATTTGTATGCTCCTACCACAATTTATATATATATATATATATATTATTTTGTAACACATATATAGTCTTGAACTCTTTATTTACTTCAGTGTTCCTGAGGATGTCATTAGACGAAAGCGCTTGAGCACCACTCTGTGTTTCCTTTCCTTCTTGGTTTTATTCATCATAAATATTTTTCACGTGTTACTTTCGTGAAATAATTTTCATATATATATATATATTAGGGTGGCCCTTATTTTTCAACTTTTGAAATTACTTGCTCCCAACCCCTAATCTTCTTCCAATATATAAAAATGTGCTCTGTGCAAAATTTCAGCTCAATTGGGCTATATTAAGGTGGCCCCCAAAGGCCCTAAAGTTTCAAAATTCACCGATAATTGGTATTTCTAATATAAAACCTTTATAATTCATTTGCAAATTTTGTTTGGGAAAATAATCACAAAGCATAATCGAAAGTGAATTTTATTTACAACAAATAATTACGCCGCTTATATAGGCCGCAAGCGCAGAACTTTCTAGAACCTTCCAGAAGCGGTTTTTTATGCACTTATGATACTTTTCAATTTCCGTGAATATCTCGTCCAATTTTGGTTTTAAGTAAATAATGGTTATAACTAAATTTATTGTAAATTGAATTCTCTTTCGATCATATTCTATATTTCTTTCGAATAAAACACTGTAAAGAAGATAAAAACGGTTTTATATGAAAAAATATCAACATTGTTAAAATCTGAAACTTTAGGGCCTTTGGGGCCATTTTAATATTGTCTGATTGAGCTGAAATTTTACACAGAGCATTTTACATGGATTAAAACAACTTTGGAGGTTGGGAGATGAAAAATATTTCATTTCAGAAAATCACATACAACTAAGGGCCACCCTAATATATATATATATATATATATATATATATATATATATATATATATATATTTCATAAAACTGGTATTCATTGAAACATCGAAGTGTACATATAAAATTTGTTTAGTTATACGAGAAGAGAATGTTAGTTTTATTCGGTCGCTCAGTAAAGCAACGAAGGTATTTGAATGTGTTTTTAAAGTTGATATTTCAGTGAAAATTCAAATTAAATAAAGAAAGAAATATTCCGTTTGTTATACGAGTAAATAAAACTTTGAAGTAAATTTACAAGAGAAAGTAGGTTCAAAATACTTTTCGCGGATACAAGAAAGTTTTTCGCAATATCTGCTTCGTGCAATGTATGTTCAAATTTAAAGTGATATTCGTACGTGTGCATGTGTATGTCCGCGTGTGTATGTGTATGTCGGTGTATGCATGCATGAATACAAAATACAAATCTGTCTCTCTGTCTGTATCTCTCTGTTTGTCTGTCTCTCCACCTTCCACTCAAAGAAAATGCCAGCAACTTCATATTAATGAGCAAGCGAGTCGCTTCATATCAGAGAGTGAGCGAGCGAGCGAGCGAGTCGCTTCACATCAAAGAGTGAGCGAGCGAGTCGCTTCACATCAAAGAGTGAGCGAGCGAGTCGCTTCACATCAAAGAGTGAGCGAGCGAGTCGCTTCACATCAAAGAGTGAGCGAGTGAGTCGCTTCACATCAAAGAGTGAGCGAGCGAGTCGCTTCACATCAAAGAGTGAGCGAGCGAGTCGCTTCACATCAAAGAGTGAGCGAGCGAGTCGCTTCACATCAAAGAGTGAGCGAGCGAGCGAGTCGCTTCACATCAAAGAGTGAGCGAGCGAGCGAGTCGCTTCACATCAGAGAGTGAGCGAGCGAGCGAGTCGCTTCACATCAAAGAGTGAGCGAGCGAGCGAGTCGCTTCACATCAGAGAGTGAGCGAGCGAGCGAGTCGCTTCACATCAGAGAGTGAGCGAGCGAGCGAGTCGCTTCACATCAGAGAGTGAGCGAGCGAGCGAGTCGCTTCACATCAGAGAGTGAGCGAGCGAGCGAGTCGCTTCACATCAGAGAGTGAGCGAGCGAGCGAGTCGCTTCACATCAGAGAGTGAGCGAGCGAGCGAGTCGCTTCACATCAGAGAGTGAGCGAGCGAGCGAGTCGCTTCACATCAGAGAGTGAGCGAGCGAGCGAGTCGCTTCACATCAGAGAGTGAGCGAGCGAGCGAGTCGCTTCACATCAGAGGGCGAGCGAGCGAGCGAGTCGCTTTATATCAGAGGGGCGAGCGAGCGAGTCGCTTCATATCAGAGGCGATCAGAATGCATTGAAGGACGCACCAAATGGAGGCTCATCAGGTGGTTTCACGAAGAAGGTGGCATTGAAAGTGACGACGAAGTCAGGCCCTATGAGAGTGGGGAATGGGAGAAAAAATTATGGGGGCCCCAACTGAAGGGGAGCTCGCCTATTAAATTCTCCTGTGAAATTTTTTGTTTTAAATAATTTGTATGTTACTGTATAAGGTGGAAAATCAAACTTAAAAACTTTTTTCTTTAATATTTCAAATAATATACAAGATACTTATATAAAAAATTATAAAGTGAAAAGTATATGAATGCGGTGTTGCACAACGGAAATAGGCCAAGAAAGACAGTAAACTGTAATAGCTTGGTTTGGTTTGCTTCCGCCCGAATTGTTCATTCTGACGAAGGTTAAGCTTGTCACTCGACCTTAGACCTACATTTTAACGTGGAATCCGAACCACGCCCCACCAGCAGCCCAGAGTCTTAACCACTAGGTTACCCAGGGTACCCATTTATCTACCAACCAATTTTTTTTATTGTGTGGAAAGATGAACAGCTGGGTTTTGCTGCGCGCCGCCTGCCCTCACCGGGTCTAGATCCCGGGGCCGATGGATTCGTAGTCAGCGATCTAGTAAACACCGATCTAGTAACTAATCTAAAAAAAAAATTCAATCCATCTCTTCTGTCACGACACTACATCTCAAACTGATGAAAGTATGGCAGTTGCCGAAACCTCTTGATCAAGATAATGAAGTGCCAGATCAGTCTAATGCAGCAACATCCAGTGCTGAGTTTGAAGTCTCCTCTGAATTTATGTCAGGCGATAATACTTCTACTCATACAGATGAAGGGATAAAAATTACAGAGTTCAACTATTTTGATATAGACATTTTAAAAGGGAACAGCCAGTCATCGTCAGAATGCACCTCTTTTAACACAGTTGAGAAGCGATACGAACTGCCAAAAACATTCCTAGGCACTTAATGGAACTCCCCTTTCTTTACATTTTAATGCCAAAGCGGACAAATGGAAAATTAATTGAGACTGCCTCACATGAAGTTCATCTAAGGAATCATTGTATTGTTTGCCCTGCCATTTGATTAACAAGTCAAACCTTTCATCATTGTCTGTTTTAGCAAATGAAGGATGGGACTGAAAACCAAGGATGGAACAAGCTCCATGATCATGTACGTGTATATCGCAGCACTGTCGAAGCCATGTTCACAAGGAATGTTATCTTAGATGGAAAATAAGTTGGTGTTTTATTTTTGGAAAGGGAATTGAAAGTCAAATTGAGAAGCAAACAATAAATGAGTGAAAAACAAAGAAATTTTAAAACAAAACTTGGATTTAACATTTTTTCTTGGAGAAAGATCTGGATTTTCAAGGCGATAAGCTTATGAATTAGAGATGCCCACAATGGTAATCTGTGGGGATTCTAGAATTGTTGGGACGATATGATTCCATTCTGAGAGAACATCTAGATATAATTCACTCTGCTCAACATGAAGGCTAAGTGTTCTATTATAGGCTCACGAACAATTTAACTATTAAGTGTTAAGTACTGTCACTTTTAGTTTCATTACGTTCACTATAGGATCTCACTTAGTATCACCTTAAATACCCAATTAATAGTCTCGCTGAGTTTCACTACAGACGAGGCTAACACAGACACTGTATACGTACATAAGTACATAAATCACTGATGAAATCAAAGAAGAAAAAGTTTATAATTTTACTCTCGAGTTTACAGTTTAAAATATTCAATTACGTTACATAATTACGCTTAAATAGGCCTGAGGGACTGGCTTGTAAGTCTCCAGCCTGAGAGGAATAACTGATTAATGTAATCAGGGTTTCAAAAAGTGCGGGAGCGGGGAGCACCGCTCCTAGGAAATGACTGGCAAATTAAGGAAATAATACCATGCGGAAGAAAAAAAAAATAAAAAATAGAAAGGAAAAGAAAAAAGAAAAAAAAAAGAAAAAGATAAAAGTAGAGAAATATTTTTAAAAAATGTAAAATCTGCGTCATCCTCCCGCTGTATTAGCCTTATGAGTTGGCAATACTGCTAGCTGCCTGCTCAGCCTGCCAATTGTAATGGCACTGGAAAGCCGTGCAGCAGAAAAGAACAAGAACAAAGAGGATCAGCAACAGCACAACCACTGCTCAACAGTCTGCTATTCCTGAAAACAATGGCAGATTTAGCCGGAATAGCAGATATACAGTATATGAGGAACTGGGCAAACTATCACAGGCTTTGCAGATGGTTAACAGCTTGCTGTGGGGGAAACTTGACCATGTCAAAACAACCATTGAACACCTCACTGATATGAAGAACACACTCAGACTAATGGAAGAGCCAAACTAAGAATCTCCACATGACAAATGGCTTCTACTTAGCTCCATGTGGCCTAAATTGGTGAAGAATGAGTTTCTACCAGGAACACCCATACACCCACAACCAACAGAGGTATGTGACCAGAAATACCCAGTTCAACAGTGAGAATGCGCTTCCTGGTCTGACAGATTCCAAGCGAGATCTTAAAGATTTTTTGGAGACACTTGTTTTTAGCCTTGAGAAAAGGTTAAGTGATGAAGATGAAGTACAGCTGACTGAGCATGTGCGAATACTAACCAGCTACACAGATCTTGCTGACATTGCCAGTACACATGGGGAAGAACTCTTTGTGACTAGCGTTTTGGACCAGGAAAATTTCTGGGATGCAAGTACCTTCATGGTAAACTTGGAAGTTAATCAACCAGCATATATGAAGCAAGTAAAAATGTTCCTGCACAAACTTTATTCTATCATCAAGGCTGGAAGTACACAGGACAAGAATATCATCAGTACCTGCAAAGATCCAGCTTTGTGCGATACCATTCCTGACTTGCTTCCTGTGTTCTAAGTGCGTGCATCAAGGGAGCAGTTGAGTCTGTTGTAGAATCCATGGGAAGTGAGTTAGAGCATCACAACAAGCCAGAACGGAAACTGACACTGAACATGTCAATGAAGCAGTGTTTGTGGCATGGAATGGACCTAACATTCACCATTGTGACAACGTATTGCGGGGAGCCCTGGACACACACTTTGGTGGTAAAGACTGGCACTTCGTTAGTTCTCACACAGTTAAACCACACAGGGTATCTCAGACAGTTGACTCCATTCAGTGGCAACGCAACCTGTCAAATTCCCAATGATGCTGTGAAGTCATCATCTTTCTCTTTGCATCCATGAATGTATTTAATAAGTACTCAAGTAAAGACTGATGATGATAGGCTTATGTGTCAAAGTAGTGTTATCTAATATAATAAAGTTATCACGTAACTTACTAAGGTTTCATCCTGATGGGTTTAATTGAGGAAATTTTAGCTCAAAAATCTTGCTCCTGAGGAAGAAAGAACCTTTTGACACCCTGAATAAATTACTCTAGATATTAAGTTAAATTCATGTTGGAAGGCTCCCCGTTCCCACGGCCTACGTTAAAACTAAAATTGTCTAAGTCTGATTGTAAAGGAGTCTAGGAATGACTAATTGAGAGTTCTCTTTCTGAATGAACGAATCGAATCCTCTTTCCGCTCGCGCTCCGCTTTTTATGTCCTCCTAGAATATTTTTTTCCAATTGTCATGTTGCAACCAACAAAATTTTCTTAATACAATTCATTACGAATACTTATACAGGAACTTACAAAAACATTTAAAATTTCTTATACTAAAATTTATAATTAAACTTTATTATACGTAGTTAATTTCCTTAAATTACCTTATTATGTTAATAATAAATATTTATCATTATAATTATTACATTTAGGGACAATCATTTAGCGCATAATATCTATGATGGTGCATTTCCGCGACTTTAAAATACAAATTACCAACTAACAAAATTCATTTTATAGCATGAAAAAAAATTTGGGTGTCCAAAAATAAAACAATTTTAGTAAAACTCTTTGGTCTGACTGTCATTAAACGTTTTTATGAACAAATTAATATAATATATTAATATTTTGATATATTTTATATACTCTTCACCAACTAACCAGTTAAAACTTCATATACCTACTTGTAATTATTATAATTATTGTATTTCCTGGCGTATAACGCGCGCTCTAATTTTGAAGAGGAAATTTAGGAAAATAAAAATTTAGATAAAAATATACTTCCTACCTCACTTCACATGTACAATTTTAACGAGTTAATTTTAACGCAGGGTGATTTTTGGAGTATTTTGGGGGGGAAAAAAGTGCGCGTTATACGCCTGGAAATATGGTAAATTTAAAAATACAATAAATAAAAATTCAGCTTTAATAGAAGTACAGTAAGAGATTAAAATACACACACACACACTTTAAAATAATTTACATAGTAGGTAAACCATATATGATCAAATTTATTTTCGAAAATTCAAAAGCAGAATGGTAAATAAAATTTTTAGTACACTTTTGGAAAAATTCGCAACGATGACGGCAATTTCAGTATATAAAACCTAACACATTTCTTCCCTGACCTTCGTTGGTGACTCGCCTAAAAAATAAGTAATAAAATAAAGTAAAAAATGAAAAGGGGTGAATGTGATATGAGAACCAGAATCAACGCACGAGAAACACCTTCATACTGTGTATACCTCCGTATACCTCTGTATGCCTATATTCCTCCTCTGTATACCTGTAGCATTAAGACGATATGCATACACCCAATTTCTTTTTGGGTTCAATACACTGTAAAAATTAGGGCGGCTTTCCTGCCACTAAATTGTGACGTAGTTATTTCTTTGATATTATACGAAAATATTTTACACTTCTTATAGAGTAAATTAAATTTCACTTTTGAGAAAAAAGGAAACTGATGCGGAAATTTTTTTTTTTCATTTTTCTTTTAAAATGAAATTTAATATTTTCCTACGCTATCAAAGAAATAAGGGTTACGTCATGAACAGTGTCGTAACACCGCTTCCCGTCGATCAGCGGAGTCAAACGAAACTAGATATGTAACGTAGTTGGATGGGATACCGTTTTCCGCGTCTGTATGTAGCGATGCGTGGTTTAGATCCCACGTAAGGCTTTAGTAGATCCCTTTTGTCATATGACCTTAGATGTTGCGGAGAGGGTTGAACAACCCTATCATTACATTTATCAAAAAAATAACTACCTCATAATATAGTGGCAGATGAGATGTGACCTAAATATTTAGAAACACTGCCCTTATTTTTAGAGTGCAGCACACTGCTGTCCATATTAGTTGTTACTATTTAGTTGTTACTATTTAGTTGTTACTATTCTGCAATAGACCAACAGCAGAAAGTTAGAGATCGGTCGCGTTTTCATTAATTACACGCAAGAAATGCTTCAGAGTTAAATTTACACTATTTTTATTAATCTCAAACCATAAAAAAACTCCTTTCTTGTTATTACAACGCAGGCGTGACTCCAACTACCTACACTCGTATATTACATGCGGAAAAACAAGTTCTGAGAAATGCATCACTACGTAAAACGATTAATAATTTACTCGCTAACGGGATTCGGAACTGAACCTGCGCCAAATGAGAAATCGCACATTTTAATCCATAATGCTATCTACCCTTTAAACAGAATTATTTTTTTACAAAAAATAAACCCTGAATTTTTCTCTTTCTCCGCGCGCACACACACACACACACACACACACACACACACACACACACACACTAAATAAATAAAAATAAATAAATATATATATATATATATATGACAGTAACTGACAACCGACTTAAAAATTCTATATAAAATATTAAGAGAACAAAGACCGGCCAGTTTTAGTGAATTCAGAAAATAAACAAAATAAACAGAATTGTGTAAGTCCCTCAAAGAAAAATTGGATAAATAGATACATATATAAATAGATACAGAGAGAGCGAGCGAGAGAGAGTTACAAGGAGTTACAAGGACAAGAGGAAGCCTCAAAGACCTTTCGGTCCACTCTGGGAGGTTCCTGTTATTAAAAGTTTATTTTTCTTTCAACTATCCTAATAGTAGTAGAAAACTGGATAGAAAAGTAGAAGGCTCTCTCCCCATCCTTCGCTCCCTCCCTGCCAGAGGCAGGTACGGAAAAAGGTTGAAGAAAATACCTTGACCCTGGAAAAGTAGCCAAGGAAATTTTACAGGAAAGTGGAGAATATATAAATAGCTCTATATTTAGCTTGCTCACAGAGACACCGTGCAAGCGAACTTAAGACACATTGCAAAAGAGAAAAGAGAGAGAGAGAGAGAGAGAGAGAGAGAGAGAGAGAGAGAGAGAGAGAGAGAGAGAGAATCTTACACCATAAATACAGTAAGAACTGTTGAACAAATAAAAATCACATTCACAGGACCCTGAACAAACGCTACTTAAAAAAAAAAAGTTAAATGAAAGGGCCAGTGGATTGATCATGGAGAGGTCTTCTTTTCATACAGAAGAACAAAATATGAATCACAAAAGGCGGCGATTTTATATACTATATATTTATTTATTTTTTTCTCTTTTTTTGTAGTCTTAGCTTTGGGTAGTTTTTTTTTTTTATTACTCG
>JAJOZX010017758.1:25000-30000 GCA_023014485.1 Bathynomus jamesi
TGCCATTTTTCGGACCACTCTCCTATCCTACCTAGGTCCGCACTCAGTTCCTCGATCGCTTCGGGCGTCCCAACATTGGCCCCAAGCTTGGTGTCATCAGCGAATTTGGCGATCCGACTGACGATGCCACCGTCGATATCATTTATGTAAATGGTAAACAACAGTGGCCCCAAAACGGAACCCTGAGGAACCCCACTAGTGACCGAGGCCCAACCCGAACTAGCCCCTTTAATTACCACCCTCTGCCGCCTATTCCTCAGCCAGTTTTCAATCCACCTACCTATTTCCCCACCGATACCCAGCGCGCGCACTTTCGCCATTAGCCGGCGGTGAGGTACCTTATCAAAGGCTTTCTGAAAGTCGAGATAAAGTATATCAATCGCCCTACTCTTATCGTACTCACTCAACATGACGTGGAAAAACTCGAGCAAGTTGGTGAGACACGACCTATGCCGTCTAAACCCATGTTGGGAGTCCCCAAGCAGCTTGTAGGAATCCAAATGGTCAACGATTCTATCAGCTATTATCCTTTCTAATAATTTACCTACAACTGAAGTGAGACTAATAGGACGATAGTTCCCTGGACTTTCGTGATCCCCTTTCTTAAAGATAGGGGTCACGTTGGCCTCCCTCCAGTCACCAGGCACCTGGCCCATCACCAACGATTTGTTGAAGACTGTAGCCAGGTGGGGAGCCACCTGGTCGCGCACTTCTCGCAAAACACTGGGGAGAAACTGGTCTGCCCAGGAGCCTTAAACGCGCTCAGTTTGTCTATTCTATGAGCAACGACTGTCGCGGTACATCTAACACTATCCAGGCCAGCACCTTCGTGCCTCACAGCTGGCTCGGGGATGACGCGGGTATCCTCCCTGGTGAACACTCCCGCAAAGTACTCATTAAGCACATTAGCGATGTCCGCGTCGGAGGTCCGCAGAACGCCGCTTCCGTCCTTTAAAGGACCTATCATGCTTCTAATGGGCTTTCTACTATTAACATAACTGAAGAACTCCTTAGGGTTCCCCTTGCAGAGGCTTGCCACCCGTAGTTCTTCGTTACGTTTCGCTAGCCTAACCTTCGCCTTCACTTCCCTACACAGGCGACATACGCTTCAGTGTTCTCGTGGGAACGATTGGCCTTCGCCCTCCTATACGCTACTTTCCTATTTCGGATAGCCGAAGCGATGCCACGATTGAACCACTTAGGCTGCGTTGAAGCAGGGGTGACCGGTTTTGAGGGTATGGCAGCAGACTGCAGCACCATAAACTCATCCCGGAATGCACTCCACTCTCCCTCAACATCGCCGCCAACCTCTAACCCCATCTCTGCTACGCTATCCCTGAGGCTAACAAAGTTCGCCCGCCGGAGATCGAGCTTACTGCCTCTCGAGTTACTACGCTTCACCCGAGGGACGCTCACACGGAACCTAATAAGACCGTGATCACTCCCGCCCAACGATTCGTCAACGGTGAGGCCAGTGACGAGGTTGTCTTCGGTCGTGAATACTAAGTCTAGAACGCTTTCGCCTCGTGTAGGCTCGTTGACCCACTGAGTGAGGAAGTTCTCATCAGCAAAGTCAACTAGCCTCCTCCCTTCAGCATGGCAGTCCTGTTTTCCCACTTTATGCCGCGACAGTTGAAGTCTCCTAAAACACACACACCCTATCCCCTAGCAGGCTACTGAGTTCGGTGTACAGGGCTGTCCTCCTCGAGGAGGAGATGCGGAGGTCTGTACACCAAGATTAACCTATAGTTCGTCCCCCACGTTCAGATCGACGCCAAGCAGCTCCCGTTCCGACCGGAACTGGCAGTCAACCGGACTCAACGTGTCTCTGACGTATATTAGTACCCCACCCCCCTCCCCACGGGTGCGGTCTTTGCGAAACATTCTATACCCGGGAATTTCGAACTCCCCAACGTAGTCCCTACGATCAGTATGAATCCAGGACTCGGTGATAGCAACGATATCCTGGTATTCTGATGCTAAGAGCGCCCGTAGCTCGCAAAACTTGTTCCTAATTGACCTAGCATTAAAAAGCATTGCACGGAGGGAGCCTTCCCTATTCTGACCGCCCCCTAGCACGACCCGTTTCCCGAACAAGCCAGGGCTGTCGGGAGTTGAAGAGCCCCTCACTAACGAGGGGGCAACTTCCGCAGGAGACTGAGCCCCCTCCAACGTAGGAGGAGGGTCACCCACCTGTACTTCGACACACCCTTCAGTCGAAGGTATGTCCGCCACCGGCTCATCCTCATCTCTCCCCGGTGGGGGCCCATCATCTCCCCGGACTCGACCTCACCATTCTGTATAGGTGCCGGTCGAGCAGCGCGCCTAGCACACCTTTACCCTTGTTATTGAGGTGGACACCATCCCTCTGGTAAAGGTCCCACCTACCCGAAAATGCATCGAAGGGGTCAATAAACTTCACGCCCAGCGGAACGCACAAGTCTTGTACCCTCTCGTTGATGCCAATGACCTTACTGAGCGAGTGGTCACTGACATTCATTCGCGGTAAAATACCCATTAACATTCCCCTGTCTGTCTTCAGTTTTAGATCATCCGCAAGAGACATGATCTCGGTGATGATCCCTTCAGTAAGACCTACCCCACCGCCTTTGAGGAACAGGTCATTGCCACCAGCGTGGACAACGATCGCAGTCCTCCGACTAGCCACGCGCACCTTCTCTACCTCCTTCCTTAAGTGCGCCGTTCCCCGCCCAGGTAAGCACCTTACCTTCCTCCCATCCCGGTTTGCTGAAGCAAAGTACTTCTCCTGGCCCCTGATCTGCGAGTCCCCAATCAAAACGGTGTCTTCCTCCTTCGAGCACAGGAGACTAAAGCGGTTAGAGGTCTTGACAGGGGCAACTGGGGTCTCAGGCTTCGGCTTCGCAGCCTTCTTGCCCGAGACCTTTCGAAACCCGTCGCCACCCATACACGCAGTTACACCACCCGACCCACCCCGACAGGTAGCTACATCCTTCGGTTTCTTTGGGCCATCAGCAGGCCCCTTCCCACCCTTCTCTGTCAGCCCCTTCTTTGAGCCCTCCCTTTGTTCTAGATACTTAATCTTACAGTTTGAATCTGCTGGTGTGTTTTTAATTTGATCTTGTCCACTGGGTTGGATTTCCAGTGCTACGACCCTAGCTTCAAGCTTTTTTACTAATTCCTTTAGCTCTTTAACTTCCTTTTCGTGGTTGTCTCTAAGTTTACAAAACAAACATACACTAAGGGATGTGATATCGCTGATACTACCCTCTGGGAAGTCTACGCACCAATGATTAACTTTACATTTAAAGCATTCTGCTTTCAATTTAGCTGGCCCTGCCATATTTTCTTTTTTTGTTTTTTCTGAATACTCTGAATAAGATAAAGCGTTCTAGCAATGAAAACTATCCAAAAACGTTATGACCAGTATATAAAAAAGGGGGGGGGGGGGTGAATTAATCCCGCGCGTAGACGCACCCGCCTTTTTGCAAGTGACGTTCATTCCTTCCAGAAGACTACACCTCTCCTGCTGCCGCACCGACCAAAGGTCTCCCCAGGGCCGGACCGTCCCAAACGTGTCGCAGCTACCAACTGACAAACACTCGCGACGCAAGCGTCACGGATTTTCCGCCAGGAGCGACAGCGAGATGCAGCCCCTTACTAAGTCTTACTAGTCACTCACAAGCGGCCAGACTCTTAGAATCCAGTGTTCAAGGGATATCCCACCAGACCCAGAGGCTACGCCCGAGACTTTACGCTGGCCTGGCAGCCAGCTGGGCAGTAAAGCCCTCTCACCTCAGAGCAGTACAGCCAAGCACCATCAATTGGTCACCAAAGAACGGTCGCAGGGGGCTGGTCAAGCCATTACGCGTTAGGAATGGGCTTAACGGGGCACTAGCCACACTCCATTCATCGCGCCCCTACGCCTGGGACCCCTCCATCCCAGTCTCTCACAACCTACGAGCGTTAAATGGTGTTATTTATAGAGGTTCCAAAGCCTCTCTTCCCACGCATGAGGTAGCAGTAGGGTCCTAATAGTAAAAGAAGAGAAAAAGACTTAATACTAAAAAGTTTTTTTTTTTTTTTTTTTTTTTGCAGAGAGAGGAGAAACCTTAACGTAATCTAAAAGGACAGAGTAGGGATGGGATGGGGTCCTAGTAACCCACAGGACGGGATTGTGCAAAATACTTTACCCGCCCTCCCGAAAGAGAGAGAGAACCTAAAGGAGCTGGCAGCCAGTTCCTCTAGAATCCCACGACTCAGGACCGGAGGGCTGTCACACCCCAAGTATAAAGTTTACTACATCCAGAAGAAATGTGCATAACCTTTATACCCCCCTGCGGAGAGAGAGAGAGAGTGAAAGAGAGAGAGAGAGAAAGAGAGAGAGAGAAAGAGAGAGAGAGAGAAAGAGAGAGAGAGAGAGAGAAAGAGTTACAAGGAGTTACAAGGAAAAGAAGTACCTCAAAAGGCCTTGCGGCCCATACCGAGGAGGTACCAATGGCAACGGGTGCCAGGGAAAATTTTGTCTTTCAAACTATGCTAGCAGTAGTAGAAAACTGGATAGAAAAGTAGAAGGCTCTCCCCACCCTCCGCTCCCTCCCTGCCAGAGGCAGGTACGGAAAAAGGTTGAAGAAAATACCTTGACCCTGGAAAAGTAGCCAAGGAAATTTTACAGGAAAGTGGAGAATATATAAATAGCTCTATTTAGCTTGCTCACAGAGACACCGAGCAAGCGAACTCCTGCAGAGTTTTCTGAGGTTTTAATCTTAAACTATGAGTGTGTTCTGTACTTTGTCTAGCCTATTTTTAAACAGATTTACACTTTGACTGGAAACATCCTCTGAGGGAAGTTGGTTCCAGATATCAACTATTTTACAGGAAAAGAAATTTCCGCAGACTGAGGTCCTAAATGTCTTTACACACTCAAATAGTGTGCAAGATTTCGTCTAACCTTTTCTTGAACTGATCCACAGAGGAACTGTTCACAACTTCCGAAGGTAGCCTGTTCCATGTGTCACAGA
>JAJOZX010017758.1:35000-45299 GCA_023014485.1 Bathynomus jamesi
CAGCGTGGTTGCCGCTCTTCATAATTCCCTCAATTTCTGTCCAATCGCTAACTGTTGCCGCACTGAAATAACCTCTCACCACTATTATAGGCGAAGCGCCTTTTCGCAATCTTGCTGATAAAACTGGATTTAAAGTTTCTTATTGCGACGGTCTCCTCGCGATGTTGCATTTCAAAATTCCGAAAGCCGTCCAGTCTCGACGCCAGTTTTGGTGTTGTATCACAAAATTAAGTCTTTCTTATTATTAATCACACCAAAATAAGGTTTACTGACAGCAACTTTTCCTTACAGGCGTGTTCATGTAGTCTTTTACTAACGGAAGAAATTCCTAACAAATTCCTTGGTCCTGCTCCCTATTTTCAACTTATTTCTGATGCGATCTTGGGCCAAATTCGCTAAAAACAGTCTTTGAATAATGCGAGATCCCGACTTTCTGTTCATCTTTGGCCTTGTAGAATGGCGAAGAAAGAGAGAAAAGAATCTCAAATTTAAAACTTTTCCCGATGTGATCTACAAAGTTGTAAACACACTTTTTAATATTCTGTTTGGACGATTATTTTACTTATTTTGGAGAAAAGGTTGTACAAGGTTATTTTTAGTTTTATTTTTGTTAATGGAAATTGAAGTTTGCATAACGAAAAATTCTCAATTACTAAATAAATAAATAATAAATACGGGTTAAATTGTGATAAAAAAAAAAGCCTAAATGCTCCAAAGTCTGTGTATGTTCTATAGTATAATTATTACTATTTTAATAAGAGTATCATAGTCTTTCTTTCAATATAAGAATTACGTCATAATATTTACACAATTTTACTGTAATTTATAAATTACATTAAATCTTTGTCTGCGCGCGCATAATTTTTATCTTTATTGCTTTTTCGATTTGCTTGTATCATTTTATTCCATGGTCTTTTTACTTTTAAACTTTTTACATTCGTAACTCGCGTATCAGGTTTGTTTTAATACGTTAAGTATGGCCATGCTCATTTTTAAAGTTAATTATCACACTTTTTTTAATCATACTTCTTAGCGCTTACTTTTCGAGTGATTACGCCTTACATTGGATACAGTAGAGAGAAACCTTTAATTTCTAAATTACAAAAGGTTGATAAACATTGTCAAGTTATTTATTTATATTTTGTATAGGTGATTTCACAAAAAGTAAATATATATAAATTTACTTCACCAAAATTATTTCATCACTGAGTAGAAATTATGGTTTCTTATAAGCATGAGTGATGGCCAAGACAGTAACTCGTTTTTGCCCTTCAATGTTAAGAGTATTATTGAAGAATACGTGGCCATGCTTTACAGACTACTCTGACAGCGACTAATTATCTTTCTTAGATAGCGTTTAAAATTTTCACTGCTCACTTTTCATTTCCGTCATTTCATTCGCCCTTCGGAGGAGAGATCTATTCCGTAAATAGTGATTTATAGACAGCCCTCGATAGTGAAATCCGTATCTATTTTACATCATCCCTTTTCAGTGCTCACTAGTGTCATTTTCATTTGTCGCTTCATTCGGTATAATTTTGGTTTTATTAAAATACATTGTACAAATACCATATTTCACATTAAGCTCACACCTTTGGAAAATAATCCACACAGAGAGACGTTCAGCTCCGCAGAGGCAGTTAACAAATCACTCTCGTACAATGTAAGCGAAGTTACTTCGGGAGTGCCAACTTTAGGCGCACAGTGCCAAGAATAGTTTCAATTAATGAAAATGTAGGACGAAACTCCGTAGAATATCACTCATGGCGCTTCTTTATTGCGCCCAAGTTGTCAGGTTTACAGATTGTAAATTATACATGCATACAGTGTGTGTACACACACACACACACACACACACACACACCCCTTGGCTTTGCTTCCGCCCGAATTGTTCATTCTGACGAAGGTCAAGCTTGCACTCCATCTTCGACCTACAGTTTAACGTGGAATCCGAACCACGCCCCAACAGCAGCCCAACGTCTTAACCACTAGGCTATCCAGAGTATTCATTTATTTACCAACCAATTTCTGTATTGTGTGGAAGGATGAACAGCTGGGTTTTGCTGCGTGCCGCCTGCCGTCACCGGGTCTGGATCCCAGGGCCGATGGATTCGTAGTCAGCGATGCTAACCATTGCACCACCACCGAGGCGCCTGTATATATATATATATATATATATATATATATATATATATATATATATATATATATATATATATATGTGTGTGTGTGTGTGTGTGTGTGTGTGTGTGTGTGTGAAGTAGACCACCAAAGAGCTACTGAACAAGAAGTATACACACACTATTGAAAAATTTGGACACTCCTAGTTTAGATGCTACCAGTACAATCAATTAAAATAGTCTTGTTCTTTCAACCCTTCTTACCGATAAATACTGATAAGAAACGAAATTTCACGACAGGACTTTTTTTAACCTAGTGTACAATCTGTTACCATGTAAAGTCTGGTACAGTAGGCCACATCATCTTATATATACCTTACGGACCAGAGTGTATTCCGACTTTGGGAACTGATAGTACAATTTTGGAAAAAAGTTCGCCAAGAAACGAAATATCTGAAAAGCATAAAAAAATTACTAATTGACAGTGAGCTAGCTTCTGAAAACAAGCAAATGGCTACTCTTCGAAACGAAGTTTTTACGTCAGTTTTTACAATAGAAGATGTAACGAATATCCCTACGGTCGTAGACATACCCTTCGATAATGGTAATACTTTAGATAATATTGTGGCGAGTGAAAGGGAGGTACTGCACTATTTGTAAAATGAAACTGCTTAAATCACCGGGGCTGGATTCCATATATCCCATACAACCAAAAGAATTAAAAGACAGCATTATTGTGCCGCTAACAAAGATTTTTAATGCGTCTATTTCTGAGGGGTGCGCACCAGATAATTTCAAGTTAGCAAATGTAATGCCTACTTTTAAGAAAGGCAATAAGGGTGTGGGGGAAAATTATAGGCCAATCAGTTTAACGTCTGTTGTAGGTAAGCTACTGGAATCAATAACACTGCCCAACCAAAAAAAAATGTTTTGCTGGTGATTTAATTCTAAGACCTGTTTATGGATAATATTGATGTGCTGATTTCAAAAATCACCTTAGATTTTGTCCATCACATCAGGTTTTCGTGCAATGTGCAATGCAATATGCCTATTTTGGGTGATCCATGAAGGGCACTTATCAAAATTGATGATTTTTGAGACCTGTTAACAGCTGTTCTGCTGTTAAAATTTTATCTGTGGAATACGCAAATCTGTGCATTAAATCTAAAGGTCATGTACAACATATTAAAATCTTTGGTATCTGTGATTTCCCCAGGTGTGAGCGTGACGTCATGATCATGGATTAATTTTTTGCTTATTTAAATACTTTTAATCACTTTGTGTCAATATTACCATTGTATATTAAAGTTCACTCCCTGCACAATTTTTTACTTTTCCATGCTGATTCTGAGTATGTAAAAACTTATTTTTTGAAAAGAAAAAAATTGGGCATAACCCTGCCAAAATGCGATATCTCCGTATTTGATTGCTCGAAAACCTGACGTGATAGGCAAAAACTAAGGTGATTTTTGAAATCAGCACACCAAAGTTACCTAAAAACAGGTGTTAGAATTAAATCAGCAAAATTGGTGTTGGGCAGTGTAATTAGAGATTGTATCGTCAAACACTTAGAATTGCATAACTTGATTAGAAACACGCAGCACGGTTTTAGACGAAACAAATCTTGTTTAACTAATTTTTTAGAATTTTTTCAAAGCGTAGTTGAAGTTTACGATAGTCATTGGGCGGTAGATGTAGTGTATTTAGATTTTCAAAAAACGTTTGACACCGTACCGCACAAAAGACGTTGAAAAAAACTAAGGCTCATGGGATCAGAGGTTTAGTAATAAATTGGATAGAAGAGTGGTTCCGAGGTAGGAAACAGAGGGTGGTCGTTGATGGAGCGGAGTCGTGCTGGGTTAATGTAGCGAGCGGCGTTCCTCAGGGTTCTGTATTGGGCCCCTTGCTTTTTCTTATATATATTAACGATTTAGATGTCGGCCTAGTCAGTACAGTTTCAAAGTTTGCGGATGACACGAAGTTGGGTGGTAGAGCGATTAATAATGAAGATAGAGTTAAAATCTAGGAAGATCTGAATAAAATCGTTGATTGGTCAGCCACATGGCAAATGAGATTTAACGTCGATAAGTGCAAAATTTTACATATAGGTTCGCGTAACGGTAATTTTATGTATAGTATGTCAGGGAAGGAGTTGGCAAGCGTAGAACATGAAAAAGATTTAAGAGTTATAGTCACTGATTTAAAAGTGGCGAAACAAAGTACAGCAGCGGTCAATAAGGGGAACAAAGTGTTAGGTTTTATTGCTCGGAATTTTGAGTACAAATCGCGCGATATTATTGGTCCTCTCTATAAATCATTAGTTAGACCCCATTTGGAGTACACGATCCAATTTTGGAATCTGCATATGCGCAAAGATATAGACAAATTCGAAAGACTTCAAAGACGAGCAACTAAGACGATTCCGTCGCTTAGGTCGAAGTCGTACGAGGATAGGCTTAAGGAGTTAAAATTGACTACACTTGAGACTAGGAGGCTAAGGGTGATCTAATCCAGGTTTTTAAAATTATGAATGGGTTCGATAACGTAAATACAGATAGCTTTTTCGAAATACGTATCGCAATACAATAGAACTAGAAATAACGGGTGTAAGCTGACAAGTAGAAGGTTCGAGAAAACAATTGGCAAAAATTTTTTTACGCATAGAATAGTAAATAGCTGGAATAGTTTGCCGGGATAAGCAATTAGTAGCACGTCTATAAATATGTTTAAAAATCGATTAGACGCATATGTTGATAGATTGGGTATAGTTCAAGGTAGTAAAATTAAGGTTTTTGTGATTCGGAACCCACATAAAATTGTAGGTCCCCTCCGCCACCACGGAGGACATGCACAATACACAATTACGAACACAGTTAGGTAGACCAGCCATGAGTGGATCCTAGGGTCTTTGTTGGTCTGAAACATTACAACAACAACCGGGTTTTCTGCGATATTTTAATTTTTTTGTGACAAATGAAATGTCAAGAACAGAACTGATTCATTAGTAATTAATTTATTTTTTAATTTTGTTTCTAGGAAACTCTTTTCCGAAATTATAAATTTATTCATATTCTACGTGTTAAATCATTATATATAATCGGAATTACAGAAATAAATTCGACGAAAGAAATTAATTAAAAAAGGAAGTTTCAAAAAGTAATTAATAAGTTTTTTAATTTCATTCTTCCAGCGAAAAAAAAAAGAAAAATGACTAATTAGTAATTTATTGATTTTTTACAGCTTTTCGGCGAATATATTTCCGAGACTGTACGCTCATATCTAGTGTGATATTGCTTAAACAATCTTTATTCAGAATTATTAGACATTATTAGACATTACGTAAGCTACACGATATTAAATAGATGAACAGATCATTACATTTAGAGTTACAGAATATTGGCATTTAGGATCGATTTTGTATTTAGTGGCAAATAATCTAATGAAAGTTCTTATTTAAATATGCCATCTGGGAAGTAGATATCTGAATATGCCAACTTCTGAAGGTAGCCTGTTCCACGTGTCACAGATCTTATACGTAAAGTAATTCCCACACACACTTGTGCTAAACCGTTTCAAATCCAACTTCCAACCATTGTTGCGAGTTGAGTTATCATTTAAACTAAACATGCTTCTAAAATCGACATCGTTGAACCCGCGTAAGAGCTTGAAAACCTCGATGAGTTGATCGCGCAGCCTCCGAGTTTCCAGCGAAAACAAATTCAGGGCATGTAAGCGTCGATTGTAGCCTATATGCCTAACGGAAGGGATTAACTTCGTGGCCCTCGCCTGCACTCGCTCCAGCCTCTCAATATCTTTCCTGAGGGTGGGCGACCAGAACTGTACAGCATATTCCAGGTGCGGCCGAACCAGGGAATTGTACAGAGAGCACAATCTCCTTGTTCCGAAATCGAAATTGCCTCCTGATATAACCCAACAGCTTCTGGACTTTCTTTTCCACCTCTACGCACTGTTTGGTAAACTTAAGGTCGCTGATAATTAGCACACGCAAGTCCTTTTCCAAATCAGTGGCCTCGATATTACTCCCCAACATGCAGTAGTCCGACTTGGGATTGGCGTAGCCAATGTGCATGACCCTGAATTTACCAAGTTAAACGGCATGTACCATTTTTCGGACCACTCTCCTATCGTACGCAGGTCCGCAAGCAATTGCTCGATCGCTTCAGGCGTCCCAACATTGGCCCCAAGCTTCATGTCATCAGCGAATTTGGCGATCCTACAGACGATGCCAGCGTCGATATCATGTAAATGATAAACAACAGTGGCCCAAAAACGGAACCCTGAGGAACCCCGCTAGTGACCGAGGCCTAACCCGAGCTAGCCCCTTTAATTACAACCCTCTGCCGCCTATTCTTCAGCTAGTTTCCAATCCAGCTACCTACTTCCCCATCGATACCCAGCGCGCCGACTTTCGCCATTAGCCGGCGGTGAGGTAGCTTATCAAAAGCTTTCTGAAAGTCGAGATAAAGTATATCAATCGCCCTACTCTTATCGTACTCACTCCACATGACGTGGAAAAACTCGAGCAAGTTGGTGAGACACGACCTATGCCGTCTGAGAGAGAGAGAGAGAGAGAGAGAGAGAGAGAATATATTTTTATAAAATAATAATGTTTAGGTTTCTTTAATGTCCTTTGTAACAGCAAAGGTCACGTGACGGAGGGGACCTATCGTATTACTTGCGATCCGAACAACCTACTGTACGTGTCTGTACATCATCTTGACACAGGACAGTCACCCAACAAACAAGTGAACAGACCTTATGTCCCTTAAACTCGCTGATCTAACGAGAAGCGGTGGTGTGGCGTCGTTTCCCCTCCTCAGCAAAAAATGAAACGTTCAATGAACGTCAACGTTACTAAACCGTTTATGACGTTCACTAAACGTACACAAAACGTTACTAAACCGTTTATGACGTTCACTAAACCTACACACAACGTTACTAAACCGTTTATGACGTTCACTAAACCTACACACAACGTTACTAAACCGTTTATGACGTTCACTAAACCTACACACAACGTTACTAAACCGTTTATGACGTTCACTAAACCTACACACAACGTTACTAAACCGTTTATGACGTTCACTAAACCTACACACAACGTTACTAAACCGTTTATGACGTTCACTAAACCTACACATAACGTTAATAAACCGTTTATGACGTTCACTAAACGTGCACATAACGTTAATAAACCGTTTATGACGTTCACTAAACGTGCACATAACGTTAATAAACCGTTTATGACGTTCACTAAACGTGTACAGAACGTTAATAAACCGTTTATGACGTTCACTAAACGTGCACATAACGTTAATAAACCGTTTATGACGTTCACTAAACGTGCACATAACGTTAATAAACCGTTTATGACGTTCACTAAACGTGCACAGAACGTTAATAAACCGTTTATGACGTTCACTAAACGTGCACAGAACGTTAATAAACCGTTTATGACGTTCACTAAACGTGCACAGAACGTTAATAAACCGTTTATGACGTTCACTAAAAGTGCACAGAACGTTAATAAACCGTTTATGACGTTCACTAAACGTGCACAGAACGTTAATAAACCGTTTATGACGTTCACTAAACGTGCACAGAACGTTAATAAACGTTTATGACGTTCACTAAACGTGCACAGAACGTTAATAAAACGTTTATGACGTTCACTAAACGTGCACAGAACGTTAATAAAACGTCTATGACGTTCACTAAACGTGCACAGAACGTTAACAAAACGTCTATGACGTTCACTAAACGTGCACAGAACGTTAATAAAACGTTTATGACGTTCACTAAACGTGCACATAACGTTAATAAAACGTTTATGACGTTCACTAAACGTGCACATAACGTTAATAAAACGTTTATGACGTTCACTAAACGTGCACATAACGTTAATAAAACGTTTATGACGCTCACTAAACGTGCACATAACGTTAATAAAACGTTTATGACGCTCACTAAACGTGCACAGAACGTTAATAAAACGTTTATGACGCTCACTAAACGTGCACAGAACGTTAATAAAACGTTTATGACGCTCACTAAACGTGCACAGAACGTTAATAAAACGTTTATGACGCTCACTAAACGTGCACAGAACGTTAATAAAACGTTTATGACGCTCACTAAACGTGCACAGAACGTTAATAAAACGTTTATGACGCTCACTAAACGTGCACAGAACGTTAATAAAACGTTTATGACGCTCACTAAACGTGCACAGAACGTTAATAAAACGTTTATGACGCTCACTAAACGTGCACAGAACGTTAATAAAACGTTTATGACGCTCACTAAACGTGCACAGAACGTTAATAAAACGTTTATGACGCTCACTAAACGTGCACAGAACGTTAATAAAACGTTTATGACGTTCACTAAACGTGCACAGAACGTTAATAAAACGTTTATGACGTTCACTAAACGTGCACAGAACGTTAATAAAACGTTTATGACGTTCACTAAACGTGCACAGAACGTTAATAAAACGTTTATGACGTTCACTAAACGTGCACAGAACGTTAATAAAACGTTTATGACGTTCACTAAACGTGCACAGAACGTTAATAAAACGTTTATAACGTTAAAAAACGTTTATGACGTTCACTAAACGTGCACAGAACATTAATAAAACGTTTATGACGTTCACTAAACGTGCACAGAACGTTAATAAAACGTTTATGACGTTCACTAAACGTGCACAGAACGTTAATAAAACGTTTATGACGTTCACTAAACGTGCACAGAACGTTAATAAAACGTTTATGACGTTCACTAAACGTGCACAGAACGTTAATAAAACGTTTATGACGTTCACTAAACGTGCACAGAACGTTAATAAAACGTTTATGACGTTCACTAAACGTGCACAGAACGTTAATAAAACGTTTATGACGTTCACTAAACGTGCACAGAACGTTAATAAAACGTTTATAATGTTAATAAAACGTTTATAACGTTAATAAAACGTTTATAACGTTAATAAAACGTTATAACGTTAATAAACGTTTATAACGTTAATAAAACGTTTATAACGTTCACTAAAACGTGCACAGAACATTAATAAAACGTTTATGACGTTCACTAAACGTGCACAGAACGTTAATAAAACGTTTATGACGTTCACTAAACGTGCACAGAACGTTAATAAAACGTTTATGACGTTCACTAAACGTGCACAGAACGTTAATAAAACGTTTATGACGTTCACTAAACGTGCACAGAACGTTAATGAAACGTTTATGACGTTCACTAAACGTGCACAGAACGTTAATAAAACGTTTATGACGTTCACTAAACGTGCACAGAACGTTAATAAAACGTTTATGACGTTCACAACGTGCACAGAACGTTAATAAAACGTTTATGACGTTCACTAAACGTGCACAGAACGTTAATAAAACGTTTATGACGTTCACTAAACGTGCACAGAACGTTAATAAAACGTTTATGACGTTCACTAAACGTGCACAGAACGTTAATAAAACGTTTATAATGTTAATAAAACATTTATAACGTTAATAAAACGTTTATAACGTTAATAAAACGTTTATAACGTTAATAAAACGTTTATGACGTTCACTAAACGTGCACAGAACATTAATAAAACGTTTATGACGTTCACTAAACGTGCACAGAACGTTAATAAAACGTTTATGACGTTCACTAAACGTAAACTTTCTAGTTGGGTTTAACAATGACAATTTAAAATTATTGATTTTAAAACTAATTGCAATATGAAAATATTACCAAACTAATTTTGACCTTCGATTTAAAATAATTTTTGTGCAGTCTATTCTAAAAATCTCCACCCAGTGTAAATTACATTAATTTAATTTAATTATATAAACGTGCTTTGAAATGAACAGGGAACATTCGGAACACTGACGATATAGTTCCATAAATAAATGTATTTTCCATTGGGTAGACACTTTTCAAACAAACTGTATAAGCAAAGTTAACGATCGTCGAATCTGAAACTCGAATTTTCTACCTTGAAGGATTTCTTTTAAATTACAGAGCGATTAATGAAAAATGAGCCTCATAAAGTCTCAAAACTTGGACCATAAATTAAAAAAGAGCTCTTTTGAATTTCAAATAAATCTGGATAAAAAAACTGTAGATATTGTGGTACCTCTCATTAAATTCA
>JAJOZX010017759.1:0-2500 GCA_023014485.1 Bathynomus jamesi
GCGAGGAGGCGGTGTTATGTTGTATATCAAAGATAATATTGCGAACGTTATAGAAGTAAAGCACTCAATTCCAGAACCGATAGATTCGACTATAGCAGAACTTAAATTGAACGATTTCAAACTTCTTGTTGCGGTTTATTTGGCCCCCAAATCAAACAGCTGCTACGGACGAAGCGTTATATCGTGAACTAAAGAGAATAATCGTAGTGAGCAGGCTTTAGTTATGGGTGACTTTAATTGCGCCAACGTGGAATTACGATACAATGCAGGGAGACGCGGAAGGTAATCGTTTAGTTAATTTTCTCGAGGATAGCTTTCTTATTCAAAAGGTTGGGGAACTACGAGGTTGGACAGTATTTTAGATTTAGTAATAACTACGGATGATAAGCTAATTACTGATCTTCAAGTATAGAACCGTTGAGCAATAGCGATCACAATATGGTAGAGTTTGTCCTCTCAGTAATCACTCGAAACCAACTAACTCGACTAAATTCCTAGCTTCCAGCACGCAGACTTTAGTAAATTTCGAAATAAATTTTCACACGTCAATTGGGAAAACGTAATGGGAACTCCAACGCAAACTAATGTGGGAATCGTTCGTAACGGTATTTCGGACTATAAATGAGGAATGTGTACCGTACAAATTAAGCGTGCGAAGTAAACAACAAGCCCTTGTGGTTTACTTCTAGAGTAGGAGACAGTATAAGAGTAGAGAGAGGGCTTATAGCTATACAAGTGCGATAAGATAATCTGTTGTTACGAACAACTACATATCTCTAAGGCGTGAAGCTAAAGTGTAATAAAAAAGTCAAAACGCGATTTGAAATCTCCATACTCGTGACGGTAAAGAAAACCCCAAGCGATTCTTTCAATACGTCAATAATAGAAATCCAGTAAAAAGTGTCTTAGGTCCATTAAAAAATGTAAATGAGATCTAGTCTCTGAAAACAAGGAAATGGCTACCTTGCTAAACGAATTTTTTTACGTCAGTTTTTACTATAGAAGATGTACCGAATATCCCTACGGTCATAGACATAATACCTTTTGATAATGGTAATATTTTGGATAATATTGTCGTTAGTGAAGGGGAAGTAATGCGCTATATTGATAAAATGAAAAAGCGTAAATCCCGGGCCGGATTCCATATATCCCATACAACTAAAAGAATTAAAAGATAGCATTGTTGTGCCGCTAACAAAGATTTTTAATGCGTCTATTTCTGAGGGGTGCCGTACCAGATAATTTCAGTTACGAACGTACACCTATCTTTAAGAAAGGCGATAAAGGTGCGGCGGGAAATTATAGGCCAATCAGTTTAACGTCTGTTTGTAGGTAAGCTACTGGAATCAATAATTAGGGATCGCATGTCGAACACTTAGAAGTGCATAAACTAGTAGAAATACGCACACGGTTTTAGGCGAACAATCTTGCTTAACTAATCTTTTAGAATTTTTTCCAAAGCGTGGTTGACGTTTACGATGACATACGGCGGGTTGATGTAGTGTATTTAGATTTTCAAAAAGCGTTTGACACTGTGCCGCACAAAAGACTCATTGAAAAAAACTAAGGCTCATGAATCAGGGTGTAGTAATAAATTGGCTAGAAGAGTGGTTGCGAGGTAGGAAACAGAGGGTGGTCGTTGTGGAGCGGGTCGTGTTGGGCTAATGTAGCGAGAGGCGTTCCTCAGGGTTCTGTATTGGGCCCCTTTCTTTTCTTATATATATTACGATTTAGATGTCGCCTAGTCAGCACAGTTTCAAAGTTTGCGGATGATACAAACTGGGTGGTAGGGCGATTAATGACGAAGATAGAGGTAAAATCCAGGAAGATCTGAATAAAATCGTTGTTGGTCAGTCACATGGCAATGAGATTTAACGTGGATAAGTGCAAAATTATGCATATAGGTTCGCGTAACGGTAATTTTGCGTATAGTATGTCAGGGAAAGATTTAACAAGCGTAGAGCAGGAAAAGATTTAGGAGTTACAGTCACTGGTGATTTAAAAGTAGCGAAACAAAGTACAGCGGCGGTCATAAGGCGAACAAAGTGTTAGGTTTTATAGCTCGAAATTTTGAGTACAAATCGCGCGATTTATAGTTCCTCTTTATAAATCATTAGTTAGACCCCATTTGGAGTACGCGGTCCAATTTTGGAATCCGCATATGCGCAAAGATATAGACAAATTCGAAAGAGTTCAAAGACGATCAACTAAGATGATTCCGTCTCTTAGGTGAAAGTCGTACGAGGATAGGCTTAAAGAGTTAAAATTGACTACACTCGATACTAGGAGGTTAAGGGTGATCTAATCCAGGTTTTCAAAATTATGAATGGGTTTGATAACGTTGATAGAGATAGCTTTTTCGAAATATCTCATATAATAGGACTAGAAATAAGTGGGTGTAAGTTGACAAGTAGAAGGTTCGAGACAGCAGTTGCGAAAAACTTTTTTACGCATGGAATAGTAATACTGGAATAGTTTGCCGGTAGAAGTAATTAGTAGC
>JAJOZX010017759.1:5000-15000 GCA_023014485.1 Bathynomus jamesi
TCCAAACGCTCGTATTTTTTTTTTTCTTTTTTTTGTTGTTGTTTAACTAATTAAAAGCATGGCACCCCCGTCAAGTACTTGCAGTCGCTGTGAAGGGAAATTTGCCGCTTACTCGTTTACAATGGCTAATAATAATGAACAGTTAGTTTGCAGGTGGTGCTCAAACTTAAAAGTGCTGAGGAACGAGTTAGAACGTGAGAAGGAGGCCAGAGTAAGCCTTGAAGAAAGGGTGATGCTCCTGACGGCAAAATTAGAATCCCTTGAGACTCCAGTTGCGACCCCTCCTGCCTCAGTTTCTATTAATAATATAAATAGTATTAATAGCCCTCTCTCGTCCCCTAGTTCCCAACCCTTCGTTCGAGTGCGTAATGGAGCCCCATTGAGAAAACCTAAGACAATTTAGGCCTGTTCAAAAATCAACTTTTTCTTATTTTCATAGGTTTCTGTACATTTTCCCATGCTTTTTGACCTGAAAAAGCCGAAAATCACAACTATTTTGACCTAGGATGTTGGGAAGCATTGCCGCATGGAGCTTTAAATTTTCTGCCTTGAAATCGGCCAAAGCGCCAATTCCGGGTTCCTTGAATTATGTTTTGCACTTTAACTTTTGATCTAAACAAGATAGAGCAACAAATTAGGTATCAAATGAAAGAGCATAAAATTAATAAATAATAATAATAATAATAATAATAATAATAATAAATATAAATAATAATAATTAATAATAATAATAATAATAAATAATTATCTATCATTTTTCAGGAAACAACAAACTCAATCAGAATCTAGAAAACCATCTACAAGTTACAACTTCACAATGGCATTAAGCAAGGAGCTGAGGGAGCTCCGTGGGCGCACAGTTGATATCTCAGAACCTCCACGTACTGTCCACAGGCAGGTGTCAACTGGGCCATCTACCAGATCTTTCACTGAAACTTTCCTGGTTGGATACCCTTCAGCTTTTATCAGTGGTTCCCAGCTTCCCACCAACAGACAGGCGTTCCAGTATTTCCTTAATCTTCAGAATTTACCGGAAAATGCAGGGAGGCCCATGGTTCAAGACCTTGCATATGAAACAGTTGAATCTATCATCACATTCTGGCAGATGGCTAGGATCAAGACAATGACCAAGTACAACGCAATGAAGCTCTTCATGAAACTACATGAGAAACATCGTGCTCTGGTGAAAAGCAAAGGAAGAGCAAGTAACCCTGGAGGATAAAGAGGAGCATTTGTGCTGGAATTAGGCAGCCTGTTCGATATAGGAGCTCCAGATGCAATCCAGGAAATACAGAACAGCAGACTGTTATCCAGAGAGAAGAAAGATGAGGATATCAGGTTCTACGAAGACCAAAAGACTGAGAGGAAAGGTCATATGTCTGGTCATGACAAGATTTTTGAGACAAGATCCCTGCAGCAAGCAGCGAGGAATGAAAGACTGCAGCATAGACAAGAACAAGGTAAAACTAATTACTTTGAACGTTACAAAAAGTTTTAAGTTTTACTCCATTGCGATATTTAGCATGTACTTAACAATTACTGTCTTAACATGTTGTACTATTTTACAGCTGCAGCAGAACAAGAGGCAGTTGTTCATGTGGATGACATTACCTGGGGTGACTCAACTGACAACGACGCTAACACAGAGGACTGGATTACCATCAGCCTCGTCCTGGATGTTCTCACCATCAAGACACTGTGACTAGTGTGACTTTGACGTTTCCAAGGAAGGTCATGGAATGTGATGTCATCCGCAATACAGCTGATCGTCTTGGTTTATCAGACAAATCAAGTTACTGCCATGGTTTCTGCCACCTTGAAAGCTGGAGGGGCTGATCTGGATAACTTCGTCATCTCAACCTCAACAACACGTCGCAACAGAATGCTGTCCAGGTATAATATCAGCCAGAGTCACATGTCCAAGTTTTGTGAAAACCCCCCACAGTACGCTGCCTTACACTGGGATGGAAAGTTGCTCAAAGATGTCTTGGGCAGTGAACCTGGAAGTACCTCAGAGACTTTAGCTGTGCTAGTGTCTGGTCCATCTTCATACACTGAAGGAAAGTTATTGGGAGTACCTGTCATCGACAATTCTTCTGGCACAGCTCAGGCTGAGGCTTCAATGGATTTACTGGAGACATGGGAACTTACGGATAATGTTACTGCCCTTGTTTTTGACACTACATCCAGTAACAGTGGAGTTCACAGAGGAGCTGCCAAACTGCTAGAGAAAATGCTGAACAAAAGGTGTTTTATCTGGCCTGTCGACATCACATCCTGGAAATCCTAGTAGGAGCAGTTTGGGAGAAGCTGTTTGGGAAGGTGAAGGGGCCAGATAATCCCTGGTTTGAGCATCTGAAGGATGTTTGGACGGACTTGTCCAAGGAAAACCCAAAGATGCTGGCTATCAACAGCAAATGGCTGAAGAAAAAGAAGAAGAACAGTGAAGAAATACTCCAAGACATTCTAACAGCAGAAAGGCTTCCAAGAGCCGACTACAGGGAAATGGCTGAACTGACAGTCATTGTTCTTGGAGGAACGCCTCCTCGAGGTATTCACTGGAGTCGACCAGGCGCCATTCATCAGGCCAGATGGATGGCCAGAACCTGTACTCCATGAAAATGCTGATGTTTGCAGATCAACTTGAGTACGACGAAGACACTGTATCAAAGCTGGAAAGACTCAACACCTTCCTTGCGCTGTTCTACACTCCTGTATGGATGATGTCAATGTCTGCTGCAGATGCTCCCGTGAATGATCTAAGTCTAATCCAGGACATGTTGAAGTACAAGAAAACTGACCCAGAGCTTGCTGATGCAGTACTTAATAAGATGGAAAACCACAAATGGTACCTGACGCAGGAAGTCGCCATTTGCCCTGTTCAGCAGTAGATTCAGTGACACATTGAAGCACGACATTGCTGCCCAGTTACATGCCACTGAGAAGCCAGACAGCTTCAGAACAGGAAAGCCTCTATTCCAGAGAGTCACAGCTAAGACCACCTTGGTTGATCTCATTGGCCCAGAATCACATTTCCTGCTGGACACACTGAACATTGGATCCGAGTGGCTTCTGGAACCTGTCACGTCTTGG
This sequence comes from Bathynomus jamesi, assembly GCA_023014485.1. NCBI lineage: Eukaryota > Metazoa > Arthropoda > Malacostraca > Isopoda > Cirolanidae > Bathynomus > Bathynomus jamesi. Next base: position 8,094 of record JAJOZX010017759.1, read on the forward strand.
CCACAGAATGAGGACTACAGAAAAGCGTTGGACTATGTTAAGAATCTGAAAGCGGTTGAATGACATTGCTGAACGTGGTGTCAAGATGAGCGACTTTGCAAATGTCATAACAACAGATGCCAAGCAAAGGGACTATCTCCTTCAAGCTGTGGAGTTCAACAGACGCCGCTTTGACAGCTTCAAGAAACAAACTCTCAACAACTGACTGTGTAAATGCATTATGAAATTAATCATCATGTAATGCTTTCACTTCTTGATCGATTAGACTTGTGACAAAATGTTAATCTCAAATTTGTGTCATGAATAAGCGCCTTGTCTGCCTTGAGTGTGAGAAAACGAATTTTGTGATATTTCTGAAATCTTTGTATGTACCAATGTGCCATTTCTTGTTCCAAGACTATCATAATTGTATAAGTTAGAAAGAGGATTAAAAACACTTTAATTTGGTGCCTATTTTGTTGCTCTATCTTGTTTACATAAAAAGTTATAGTGCAAAACATGATTCAAGGGACCCCGGAACTGGTGCTTCTGGCCGATTTCAAAGCAGAAAACTTAAAGCTCCATGCGGCAATGCTTCCCAACAACCTAGGTCAAAATGGTTGTGAATTTCGGCCTTTTCAGGTCAAAAAGCATGGGAAAAGGTACAGAAACCTATGAAAATAAGAAAAAGTTGATTTTTCAACAGGGCTACTAAGACATGTCTACCAGTAATAACAAACAATAAGTTTTCTGTTTTAGGTTTTGAAGATGATGATGAACCGGAAATACGACTCGTTGGCGATTCCATTGTTCGAGGACAGCTCGAGGAATTCTGTGGGAGAAACCCTCGTCGTAGGCGCCGTTACTGCTACCCTGGTGCAAGGGTGGAGGATATAACTAATAGTGTTGACCAATTTACAGATGGTACCTCCGAGGACACAACGTATGTTATTCATGTCGGTACTAGTAACGTTTTAAATTCTAGATCGGAAGAACTGCTGGCTAGGTACAGGGACTTACTAGAGCAATTAAAGGAAAAAACTAATAAGATTGTTTTAATTGGTATACTTCCTCAAATTATTATCCATCGTAAACGATTTCTACAGCAAGGCGACCTATATTAATAATAACCTAAAGTCTCTTTGCCAACAGGAAGGAGTGCATTTTGAGAATTTTTGGAACAGTTTCTGCGGCAGGAGGGACTTGTTCCTCGAATGGACTTCATCTTAATGACGTAGGAGCTGCGCGTTTAGGAAGACTATTTCATAATACTGTCTCTTCTTTTCAGGCTGCCGTAACTCGAACGGTCCCAGCGTAAATTCCATAAATTTCACTGCGCTCGCGAAGTTGTCGCAATTACAAACAATTTGAAGGTTCTATCCTTAAATGCTCGTAGCCTACGAAATAAAATAAACGAATTTTTTTTCTTTAATTGCTTGTAAAGACTATGATATAATTGCGATAAATGAATCGTGGCTTAGCACTGAAACTCGTCTTTGTAGGGGAGTATCAAATTAAAGGTTATAGACTTTTTGTTAAAAACAGAATAGGTAAGCGAGGAGGCGGTGTTATGTTGTATATCAAAGATAATATTGCGAACGTTATAGAAGTAAAGCACACAATTCCAGAACCGATAGATTCAACTATAGCAGAACTTAAATTGAACGATTTCAAACTTCTTGTTGCGGTTATATATAGGCCCCCTAATCAAACAGCTGATACGGACGAAGCGTTATATCGTGAACTAAAGCGAATAATCGGTAGTGAGCAGGCTTTAGTTATGGGTGACTTTAATTGCGCTAACGTAATTACGATACAATGCAGGGAGACGCGGAAGGTAATCGTTTAGTTAATTTTCTCGAGGATAGCTTCTTATTCAAAAGGTTGGGGAACCTACGAGGTTGGACAGTATTTTAGATTTAGTAATACTACGGATGATAGGCTAATTACTGATCTTCAAATAATAGAACCGTTGGCAATAGCGATCACAATGTGGTAGAGTTTGTCCTCTCAGTAAGTCACTCGAAACCAGTTAACTCGACGAAAATTCCTAACTTCCAGCACGCAGACTTTAGTAAATTTCGAAATAAATTGTCACATGTCAATTGGGAAAACGTGATGGGGAACTCCAACGCAAAACTAATGTGGGAATCGTTCGAAACAGTATTTAGGACTATAAATGAGGAATGTGTACCGTACAAAATTAAGCGTGCGAAAGTAAACAACAAGCCCTTGTGGTTTACTTCTAGAGTAGGAGACATTATAAAGAGTAGAGATAGGGCTTATAGGCTACATAAGTGCGATAAAGACAATTTGTGGTTACGAAACAACTACATATCTCTAAGGCGTGAAGCGAAAAGTGTAATAAAAAAGTCCAAGCGCAAATTTGAAATCTCCATAGCTCGTGACGGTAAAGAAAACCCCAAGCGATTCTTTCAATACGTCAATAATAGAAATCCAGTAAAAAGCGTCTTGGGGCCTTTGAAAAATCTAAACGGAGATCTAGTTTCTGAAAACAAGGAAATGGCTACCTTGCTAAACGAATTTTTTACGTCAGTTTTTACTATAGAAGATGTAACAAATATCCCTACGGTCACGGACATAATACCGTTTGATAATGGTAATATTTTGGATAGTATAGTGGTTAGTGAAGGGGAGGTAACGCGCTATATTGATAAAATGAAAACGCGTAAATCACCGGGGCCGGATTCCATATATCCCATACAACTAAAAGAATTAAAAGATAGCACTGTTGTGCCGCCAACAAAGATTTTTAAAGCGTCTATTTCTGAGGGGTGCGTACCAGATAATTTCAAGTTAGCAAACGTAACACCTATCTTTAAGAAAGGCGATAAAGGTGCGGCGGGAAATTATAGGCCAATCAGTTTAACGTCTGTTGTAGGTAAGCTACTGGAATCAATAATTAGGGATCGTATAGTCGAACACTTAGAATTCCATAAGCTAGTTAGAAATACGCAGCACGGATTTAGGCGAAACAAATCTTGCTTAACTAATCTTTTAGAATTTTTCCAAAGCGTGGTTGACGTTTACGATAGACATCGGGCGGTTGATGTAGTGTATTTAGATTTTCAAAAAGCGTTTGACACCGTGCCGCACAAAAGACTCATTGAAATAACTAAGGCTCATGGAATCAGGGGTGTAGTAATAAATTGGCTAGAAGAGTGGTTGCGAGGCAGGAAACAGAGGGTGGTCGTTGATGGAGCGGAGTCGTGTTGGGCTAATGTAGCGAGTGGCGTTCCTCAGGGTTCTGTATTGGGCCCCTTGCTTTTTCTTATATATATTAACGATTTAGATGTCGGCCTAGTCAGGACAGTTTCAAAGTTTGCGGATGACACGAAGCTGGGTGGTAGGGCGATTAATGACGAAGATAGAGGTAAAATTCAGGAAGATCTGAATAAAATCGTTGATTGGTCAGTCACATGCAAATGAGTTTTAACGTTGATAAGTGCAAAATTTTGCATATAGGTTCACGTAACAGTAATTTTGCGTGTAGTATGTCAGGGAAAGATTTAACAAGCGTAGAGCAGGAAAAAGATTTAGGAGTTATAGTCACGGGTGAGTTAAAAGTAGCGAAACAAAGTACAACAGCGGTCAATAAGGCGAACAAAGTGTTATGTTTTATAGCTCGAAATTTTGAGTACAAATCGCGCGATATTATAGTTCCACTTTATAAATCATTAGTTAGACCCCATTTGGAGTACGCGGTCCAATTTTGGAATCCGCATATGCGCAAAGATATAGACAAAATCGAAAGAGTTCAAAGACGAGCAACTAAGATGATTCCGTCGCTTAGGTCAAAGTCGTACGAGGATAGGCTTAAGGAGTTAAAATTGACAACACTCGAGACTAGGAGGTTAAGGGGTGATCTAATCCAGGTTTTCAAAATTATGAATGGGTTCGATAACGTAGATAGAGATAGCTTTTTCGAAATATCTCAATATAATAGGACTAGAAATAACGGGTGTAAGTTGACAAGTAGAAGGTTCGAGACAGCAGTTGCCAAAAATTTTTTTACGCATAGAATAGTAAATAGCTGGAATAGTTTGCCGGTAGAAGTAATTAGTAGCACGTCTATAAACATGTTTAAAAATCGATTAGACGCATATGTTTATAGAAAGGGTATAGTTTAAGGTAGTAAAATTAAGGCTTTCTGGGGATAGATCCCACAGCTCAACACAAGTGTTGTGGGATATAGGGAGGCAGCGTCTTGGGTTAGGGGATACTCTTTGTCCTTACACACCCCATTTAAAGAGATTCCTCTGCCGAGCGGTGCCCCCCATAGTACTGTGAGGTATTGAAAAACTCATGATCTTCATTTGCCCCACAAACACCTTGAAATGGGAGACCCAAAATGGGTGCACACACATTTCTACATTACTGTACAGTCTTTACAGCCACACCTACACTTTTTCTCGTAAGTGTATATATTGTAATGTATATGATTGTAAATTTTGACTTGGTCCGCAATCGATATGGACCGTGACTTGATGGATACCGTAATGAAATTGACTGGATTCTTTGTATCTGATATATTTGCATGTCCGTTATAAATAGATATAGAGTGTAACATATTTGTGGATAGTAGTCTATTATGACTAGATCCTCTGGATGCAGAGATTCTATCTTTAGTTTTAAATCGATAATTAATTGGTTTAAATTGATAATTATTTAGTTTCGTAAAAATTGGTCGTTGCCAATTTACCGGCGGTTTTTACATAAATTTCTTATGTTCTTGTGGTTCGGAACCCACGTAAAATTGTAGGTCCCCTCCGCCACCACGGAGGACATACACAATACACGATTACGAACACAGTTAGGTAGACCAGCCATGAGTGGATCCTAGGGTCTTTGTTGGTCTGAAACATTATAACAAACATTATAACATTATAACATTATATATAATATGTATATATATAATATATATATATTATATATATATATATAATATATATATATATATATAAAATATATATATATTATATATAAATATATAAATATATATATAATATATAAATATATATATAATATAAAATATATAAATAATATATAATATATATGTATATATAATATATAATATATACAGGGTGGGCCGAAAGTCTGAATCCATAGGAAAATATTTATTTTAATACATAAATTACAACAAATGGTAAATACTTGAAATGAATATCAATTTTAACTCGTAAATGCGTGTCCGTGATACTGTACAGTAGTTCGTACTCCAGTATAAATACTCAAATACTTTTTTATTTCAGCCCAGAAATGGCTTCGAATCTAACAACAGAAGACCGGGTAGAACTTGTGCTCATGTACGCAAGACAGGGCGCTACACACAGAGAAGTTGCTACCGAATTCAATAGAAATCATCCTGACAAGCATCCAGTAATACATGCGACTGTTGGCAAGTTGTTTAAACGTTTCAAAGAAACAGGAAGTGTACATGATCGACGGCGTTCTGGTCGTCCAAAAACTGCAACTGATGAAAATACCTCTGCAATGGTATGTGAAACTTTAACGAATAGTCCAGTAAAGTCAACAAGAAGATTATCAAATGAAACACGCATCTCGAGAACGTCAATTCGAAGAATTATTACAAATCATAAATTCCATCCCTAAGTGTCTCGATGTCAGAGGCCGCCAATTTGAGCATTTGTTATAATTTGTTGTTTATACTGGAGTACGAACCACTGTACAGTATCACGGATACGCATTTACGAGTTAAAGTTGATATTCATTTTAAGTATTTACCATTTGTTGTAATTTATGTATTAAAATAAATATTTTCCTATGGATCCAGACTTTCGGCCCACCCTGTATATATAATATATAATATATATAATTTATAATATATATAATATATAATTATATAATATATATATATATATATTATAATATATATATATATATAATATATATATATATATAATATAACTTATTTATGATGAATTCAATAAAATGAATATATTAAAGATAATTGTCAATTTTGTAGCTGAAAATATTGCTTGATAAGACAAGATCAACCTGTTTAAACATGTTTCATCAAGAATGCTCCAGATTATTTTGCAATTGTTTATTTGTCATCATTCAGTGTTCTGCTGTCATAAGTAAAAGGTGTGTAACTGTGTATCACTATACTTCTTTTTTGCTATTATCAGATAATAAACTATGTTATTTATATTTTTCACAATTATTTATACTGATTTTGTTATTAGTGTTTGAAAAAAATTTAATGAATTTAATGAAAAAATTAGAATTTATGCTCTTATACACATATTATGAAGTTTTAAACAATGTTGCTATTTGTCACAAAGAATTTAATTTAGTTCAATGGAAATTTTACCTGACATGTGTTTCATGATCTGTGTTTCTATCAGTGGCGTCACTAGAGGGGTGCGGGGGGTTTTTGTGCAGTGTTTGAGCAGAAATTTATTATTTTTTATAAAAATATCCCTGTAGTTAGTTATAACAACAAAAACATTTTTCGTAAGCCCAGCTTACATGTATCAATATACCTACAAGGCTAAAACTCTATGCTAATTTACTTTTTGAACCTTCTAATGCGCTCCGGTCAGAGCTGTCATTATTACCCAATTACAATGACGCTTCGAATCACGTGGTTTCGTCTGCACGCTCTACAAGCACGCGCTGTTGTTTTCGTTGCTGCTGGTGTTTTTATAGTCGCTGATTTTGTCAAATTTTCTGTTGTTTTAGCTACAATATTGTGGTAATTAGTATTTGTGAACCTATATCAATAACTTTTTGAGAATGAAGTAGTAATTAAAGGAAAAGAAGGAGAAAAATAAAAAAAGGCTTCCGCTCAGTTGTTGCAGCCTCTGTCTTTATGATGTTGCAGCCTCAAATTTATGAGTATATTTCCATATGCATTTGTCTACAACTTCTACATTATTTG
>JAJOZX010017759.1:20000-49137 GCA_023014485.1 Bathynomus jamesi
TCGCGCGATTTGTACTCAAAATTTCGAGCTATAAAACCTAACACTTTGTTCGCCTTATTGACTGCTGCTGTACTTTGTTTCGCTACTTTTAAATCACCAGTGACTATAACTCCTACATCTTTTTCCTGCTCTACGCTTGTTAAATCTTTCCCTGACATACTATACGCAAAATTACCGTTACGCGAACCTATATGCAAAATTTTGCACTTATCAACGTTAAAACTCATTTGCCATTTGTAATTTATTAATTTCCAAACGCTCGTTTTTTGTTTTTTGTTGTTCAACTAATTAAAAGCATGGCACCCCCGTCCAGTACTTGCAGTCGCTGTGAAGGGAAATTTGCCGCTTACGCGTTTACAATGGCTAATAATAATGAACAGTTAGTTTGCAGGTGGTGCTCAAGTATGGAAGTGCTGAGGAACGAGTTAGAACGTGAGAGGGAGGCCAGGGTGAGACTTGAAGAAAGCGTGATGCTCCTGACGGCAAAATTAGAATCCCTTGAGACTCCAGTTACGACCCCTCCTGCCTCAGTTTCTACGAATAATATAAATAGTACTAATAGCCCTCTCTCTTCCCCTAGTTCCCAACCCTTCGTTCGAGTGCGAAATGAAGCCCCATTGAGAAAAGCAAAGACCTGTCTACCAGTAATAACAAGCAATAAGTTTTCTGTTTTAGGCTTCGAAGATGCTGATGAACCCGAAATACGACTCGTTGGCGATTCCATTGTTCGAGGGCAGCTCGAGGAATTTTGTGGGAGAAACCCGAGTCGTAGGCGCCGTTATTGCTACCCTGGTGCAAGGGTGGATATAACTAATAGTGTTGACCATTTTACAGACGGTACCGCCGAGGACACAACGTATGATATTCATGTTGGTACTAATAACGTTTTAAATTCTAGATCGGAAGAACTGCTGGCTAGGTACAGGGACTTATTAGAGCGACTAAAGGAGAAAACTAATAAGATCGTTTTAACAGGTATACTTCCTCGAATTATCCAACGAAACGATTTCTACAGCAAGGCGACCTATATTAACAATAACCTAAAGTCTCTTTGCCAACAGGAAGGAGTGCATTTTGCAAATTTTTGGAACAGTTTCTACGGCAGGAGGGACTTGTTCCTCGAAGATGGACTTCATTTTAATGACGTTGGAGCTGCGCGTTTATGAAGACTATTTCATAATACTGTCTCTTCTTTTCAGGCTGCCGCAACCCGAACGGTCCCAGCGTAAACTCCACAAATTTCCCCTGCGCTCGCGAAGGTGTCTCAATTACAAACAATTTGAAGTTTCTATCCTTAAATGCTCGTAGCCTACGAAATAAAATAAACGAATTTTTTTTTAATTGCTTGTAAAGACTATGATTTAATTGCGATAAATGAATCGTGGTTTAGCACTGAAACACGTGACTTTGTAGGGGAGTATCAAATTAAAGGTTATAGACTTTTTGTTAAAAACAGAATAGGTAAGCGAGGAGGCGGTGTTATGTTGTATATCAAAGATAATATTGCGAACGTTATAGAAGTAAAGCACTCAATTCCAGAACGATAGATTCGACTATAGCAGAACTTAAATTGAATGATTTCAAACTTCTTGTTGCGGTTATATATAGGCCCCTTAATCAAACAGCTGATACGGACGAAGCGTTATATCGTGAACTAAAGAGAATAATCGGTAGTGAGCAGGCTTTAGTTATGGGTGACTTTAATTGCGCCAACGTGAATTACGATACAATGCAGGGAGACGCGGAAGGTAATCGTTTAGTTAATTTTCTCGAGGATAGCTTCCTTATTCAAAAGGTTGGGGAACCTACGAGGTTGGACAGTATTTTAGATTTAGTAATAACTACGGATGATAGGCTAATTACTGATCTTCAAGTAATAGAACCGTTAAGCAATAGCGATCACAATATGATAGAGTTTGTCCTCTCAGTAAGTCACTCGAAACCGACTAACTCGACTAAAATTCCTAACTTCCAGCACGCAGACTTTAGTAAATTTCGAAATAAATTTTCACACGTCAATTGGGAAAACGTAATGGGGAACTCCAACGCAAAACTAATGTGGGAATCGTTCGAAACGGTATTTAGGACTATAAATGAGGAATGTGTACCGTACAAAATTAAGCGTGCGAAAGTAAACAACAAGCCCTTGTGGTTTACTTCTAGAGTAGGAGACATTATAAAGAGTAGAGATAGGGCTTATAGGATATAAGTGCGATAAAGATAATCTGTTGTTACGAAACAACTACATATCGCTAAGGCGTGAAGCGAAAAGTGTAATAAAAAAGTCCAAGCGCGAATTTGAAATCTCCATAGCTCGTGACGGTAAAGAAAACCCCCAAGCGATTCTTTCAATACGTCAATAATAGAAATCCAGTAAAAAGCGTCTTGGGGCCGTTGAAAAGCGTAAACGGAGATCTAGTTTCTGAAAACAAGGAAATGGCTACCTTGCTAAACGAATTTTTTACGTCAGTTTTTACTATAGAAGATGTAACGAATATCCCTACGGTCATAGACATAATACCTTTTGATAATGGTAATATTTTGGATAATATAGTGGTTAGTGAAGGGGAAGTAATGCGCTATTTTGATAAAATGAAAACGCGTAAATCACCGGGGCCGGATTCCATATATCCCATACAACTAAAAGAATTAAAAGGTAGCATTGTTGTGCCGCTAACAAAGATTTTTAATGCGTCTATTTCTGAGGGGTCCGTACCAGATAATTTCAAGTTAGCAAACGTAACACCTATCTTTAAGAAAGGCGATAAAGGTGCGGCGGGAAATTATAGGCCAATCAGTTTAACGTCTGTGTAGGTAAGCTACTGGAATCAATAATTAGGGATCGTATAGTCGAACACTTAGAATTCCATAAGCTAGTTAGAAATACGCAGCACGGATTTAGGCGAAACAAATCTTGCTTAACTAATCTTTTAGAATTTTTCCAAAGCGTGGTTGACGTTTACGATAGACATCGGGCGGTTGATGTAGTGTATTTAGATTTTCAAAAAGCGTTTGACACTGTGCCGCACAAGAGACTCATTGAAAAAACTAAGGCTCATGGAATCAAGGGTGTAGTAATAAATTGGCTAGAAGAGTGGTTGCGAGGTAGGAAACAGAGGGTGGTCGTTATGGAGCGGAGTCGTGTTGGGCTAATGTAGCGAGAGGCGTTCCTCAGGGTTCTGTATTGGGCCCCTTGCTTTTCTTATATATATTAACGATTTAGATGTCGGCCTAGTCAGTACAGTTTCAAAGTTTGCGGATGACACGAAGCTGGGTGGTAGGGCGATTAATGACGAACATAGAGGTAAAATCCAGGAAGATCTGAATAAAATCGTTGATTGGTCAGTCACATGGCAAATGAGATTTAACGTTGATAAGTGCAAAATTTTGCATATAGGTTCGCGTAACGGTAATTTTGCGTATAGTATGTCAGGGAAAGATTTAACAAGCGTAGAGCAGGAAAAAGATTTAGGAGTTATAGTCATTGGTGATTTAAAAGTAGCGAAACAAAGTACAACAGCGGTCAATAAGGCGAACAAAGTGTTAGGTTTTATAGCTCGAAATTTTGAGTACAAATCGCGCGATATTATAGTTCCTCTTTATAAATCATTAGTTAGACCCCATTTGGATTACGCGGTCCAATTTTGGAATCTGCATATGCGCAAAGATATAGACAAAATCGAAAGAGTTCAAAGACGAGCAACTAAGATGATTCCGTCGCTTAGGTCAAAGTCGTACGAGGATAGGCTTAAGGAGTTAAAATTAACAACACTCGAGACTAGGAGGCTAAGGGGTGATCTAATCCAGGTTTTCAAAATTATGAATGGGTTCGATAACGTAGATAGAGATAGCTTTTTCGAAATATCTCAATATAATAGGACTAGAAATAACGGGTGTAAGTTGACAAGTAGAAGGTTCGAGACAGCAGTTGCCAAAAACTTTTTACGCATAGAATAGTAAATAGGTGGAATAGTTTGCCGGTAGAAGTAATTAGTAGCACTTCTATAAACATGTTTAAAAATCGATTAGACGCATATGTTGATAGATTGGGTATAGTTTAAAGTAGTAAAATTAAGGCTTTGTGGTGATAGATCCCACAGCTCAACACAAGTGTTGTGGGATATAGGGAGGCAGCATCTTGGGTTAGGGGATACTCTCTGTCCTTACACACCCCATTTAGAGAGATTCCTCTGCCGAGCGGTGCCCCCATAGTACTGTGAGGTATTGAAAAACTCATGATCTTCACTTGCCCCACAAACACCTTTAAATGGGAGACCCAAAGTGGGTGCACACACATTTCTACATTACTGTACAGTCTTACAGCCACACCTACACTTTTCCTCCTAAGTATGTATATTGTAATGTATATGGTTGTAAATTTTGATTTGGTCCGCAATCGATATGGACCGTGACTTATTTTTCGTTGGGCAAGGTACTAGTATTGATGGATACCATAATGAAATTGACTGGATTCTTTGGATCTGATATATTTGCATGTCGGTTATAATAGATATAGAGTGTAACATATTTGTGGATAGTAGTCTATTATGACTGATCCTCTGGATCCAGAGATTCTATCCTTAGTTTTAAATCGATAATTAATTAGTTTTAAATGATAATTATTTAGTTTGTAAAAATTGGTCGTTGCCAATGTACAGGCAGTTTTTGCATAAATTTCTTATGTTCTTGTGTTTCGGAACCCACGTAAAATTGTAGGTCCCCTCCGCCACCACGGAGGACAGACACAATACACAATTACGAACACAGTTAGGTAGACCAGCCATGAGTGGATCCTAGGGTCTTTGTTGGTCTATAACATATAACATACATACATATATATACATACATATATATATATATATACATACATATACATACATATACACACATACATACACACACACACACATATATATATATATAGTCATAAGTTCCAGGCAATTGGAAGCGTACCTTAATAGCACTTTCAGCAATCTTATCTTTGGAAAATTTTCCTTTTTAAAATAATAACAACGATGTTTACGTAAAGAACTGTCCGAATAAAAGTATTCTTCTTGTGTGTTACAATTTATTTTATTAAAATGACTGTTTGTACTAACACTTCGAATTATATATATATATATATATATATATATATATATATATATATATATATATATATATATATATATATATATAATATAGAGTTTGTCTGTCTTATTTTATTATTATTAGATAAACGTTTGCTTGCGTGAAATAATTAACTAAATTTAGTGTAAGAGAATAGGTAAAGATGTAGCAATTCCGTCATATGACTTTAGATGTCGCTAAATATATGATACAAACTCGTGAGGAAAAATAAAAATAAATACAAGACCTCTCGTTTATTCAGCAGTACATCTCGTCAGGGAATGGAGGAAAATGCAAGAGCTAAAAATCCTATCACTGGCTAATTTTACATATAAATTGTATGTCAGTTAAGCATTTGAACGAAACGCTTTTGTAACACTGATTTCAATGTGTAACATTAGCGTAACTTCTCAGATCGCATATATTTGCTTAAATTGTTTGAATAAGGGTGCTAGTATCTGCGAAAAGAATAATCATAGGCCAATAGCACTTGTCAGTATACTTTCTAAGGTGTTAGAATATAGTCATTTATAATAGGATAAGCACATGCTTGAAGACTTAGGACATTCAGTTTGGCTTTAGATTGAAACATGGTACTGACATTTGTATTTATATGCTAAAGGTAGCCATCCTAAAGTAAAAGATGTCAACTAGCAAAGTATATTCCTGTTTTTTGGATACATCAAAAGCAGTTGATAGAGTCGACCATCGCAAACTTTTCAAGTCACTCTTGTGTTGAGGTGTTCCTAATTATATACTTAGGCCAAAATTTCCTTCATGCAATAAAATTGTGAAGACCTGTACAATTCTAAGTCTTCTCGCTCTTTCTGGCATCTAGTTAAGAACTTCTCCATCAACTTTACATGTTCTTCCTCTCCTCCTCTTTTCCAATCTGTCTCGGTTGCCATCTCTTCTCTTCACAAAGCTGAACTGTTCGCTCGAACTTTCGCTTCCAACTCAGTCCTGAATGATTCCAGTGCTATTCCTCCGACATAATTATGTCTGGAACAATCACAATCGCATCATTGTGCTTTACAGTGTTCAAGATAAAATTCATGCCTAAAGACACCTTAATCGTGGGAAACTCTTTCGTCTTTGTCTTTCATCTGATGCTATTCCTTCCTACTGCAAGTTCGCTTTCATTCAGCATGTCCCAAAGAAGGGTGACTGCTCTCACCCCTACAGCTATCTTCCATTTGCTTTGATTTCTTGCCTTTGTAATGTTTTTGATTCCATCTTTAATAGGAAAATTCTTAATCACATCTCTTTTCGCAGTCTTCTTTCTGATCGTGAATATGGGTTCCCAAGCAAGTGACGCTCTACTGGCTATCTTCTTGCATATATCTCTGGTTATTCTTCTTTCGGGATTTCGGTGATACCTTTGCTATTGTGCTAGACATATCAAAATCTTTTGATGGGTCTTGCACAAGTTTTCTAAACTGCCCTCCTTCGGTTTCTATTCTTCTATCTGTGCATTCAGCTATGATTTCCTTTCTGGCTGATCTGTAGCTGTGATTGTAGATGGTCATTGTTCTCCTAAAGCAACTAATAGTGGTATTCTTCAGGGCTCTATCCTGTCATCCACTCTTTTCCTTTTATTTACCAAATGATCTATTAAGTAACACTTCCTGTCCTACCCACTCCCACGCCGATGATTCCATTCTTCACTTCACCCGCTTCCCAAAGCGTTCCTCTCAACAGTCACTCCATGCTTAGCGTAAAGCGGTTATGATGCATCTGACCTCTGATCTTTCTACTTTCTCTGATCGGAGCAGAGAAAACCATGTGACTTTCAATGCTTCAAAAACTCAGCTTCTCCATTTCTAGCATTCTTATTGTTTCCTTCTCTTGTGGTCTTTCCTGGAAAGAACACATATACTCTCTTTCTAAATCATAAGTTCCAGTCAATTGGAGGCATACCGTAATAGCATTTTCAGCAATCTTATCTTTGCCAAATTTTCCTTTTTAAAATAATAACAACGATGTTTACGTAAAGGAACTTGTCCGAATAAAAGTGTTCTTCTTGTGTGTTACAATTTATTTTATATAAAATGACTGTTTTGTACTAACACTTCGAATTATATTGTTAGTCTATTTCATTCATGCGGCTAACAATTTCCCCATTATTATTATATAAGAATTTTATTTTCCGTGATGTTTTAAATAACAATAATAATAATAATAACTTTTTAATTACAAATATAAATATAAGACGGATGGGAGATGGGGTCGGCTAATGGAGCATCAGGTACTTGAAGCAATCGCTGTAGAAGATGAACACTGATTGATACGTCGAATAGCACCATATAACTTTATGCACAAATTTTGAGAACATCTCTTCCTTTTCTTTAATGATTTTAAGCATAAACACAGTTTTACCACATCCTGTAGGTCCAGATATCGGGATGGGACAATTCGACGTGGCCGACTCGATGCGACCCAACTCGATGTGGCCGACTCGATGTCAGGACAACTCGATGTCAAGCCAAGTCGATGCCAGGCCAAGTCGAAGCATATTGTGCTTTATTATCTTTTAAGGGTATTTTAAGAAGAAAAAGTAAAGCATAAAAAATAATTAAGGCTAGGTAAGGTAGGTAAGGTAGGGTAGGTAGGGTAGGTAAGGTTAGGTAAGGTTGGGTAGGTAGGTTAGGTTAGGTAGGTTAGATAAGGTTAGGTAAGGTAAGGTAAGGTAGGGTAGGTAAGGTTAGGTAAGGTAAGGTAAGGTAGGGTAGGTAAGGTTAGGTAAGGTTAGGTAAGGTAGGTAAGGTTAGGTAAGGTAAGGTAAGGTAAGGTAGGTAGGGTAGGTAGGTTAGGTAAGGTTAGGTTAGGTAAGGTAAGGTAAGGTAGGGTAAGGTAGGGTAGGTAGGTTAGGTAAGGTTAGATAAGGTAAGGTTAGGTAGGTAAGGTAAGGTAGGTTAGGTAAGGTAAGGTTAGGTAGGCAAGGTTAGGTAGGTAAGGTTTGGTAGGTAAGGTAATTATTGAACTCGGCCTCGGTCTTGGCTTCAGACTCGACTACAACACTGTTTGGCATCGACTTGGCCTGGCATCGACTTGGCTTGGCATCGACTTGGCTTGACATCGACTTGGCTTGACATCGAGTTGTCCTGACATCGAGTCGGCCACATCGAGTTGGGTCGCATCGAGTCGGCCACATCGAATCGTACCCAACCCCCAGATATAATACATGTGGATGGGCTCGTGAATCTGAATTTTTCTACAGAGTCCATTTCTAACACGTCACTCTCCTAAGTGGATCATTTACAAAATATTACAAATATTGAGTGCTGTTCCTTATATTCTACAGCCTTGCTTTTCTCCTCTCCCACAGAACCGTGAATGACGATGAGGTACAGCATCCCATCATCGACATTACGGATGATATATGTAATAGTATGGCCTCCTTTAGCAAATAAATAGATTTAACGTCAACTACTTCATTTACCGTTTTATTTGATAGTCGTATATTCTCTCGTATATAACCATCAAATATGAATAATTCAGAAGTATCGGAACAGATCCGTGTACCATCATCATTTAAATCCAGTTCATTGTCAGCACAAAGAAAAAGTTGCCTAAAAAATTCTGAGACTAATCATAACATTGTTTGCACTGATCTACAGAAGCTAAGGCTAACAAAGACCCTAAGATCCACTCTAAGGTTAGCCCGAGAGAAAGGAAAGAGTAGGGGGTTAAGAGAAGAGAATAAGGGGTTAAGTAAGTAGCAACACCTACCACTCGTGGGTTAACATTCAGTCAGAAAAAGAGAAAAAGTCTCACCATCATCATCCGCCGGCTACTGCCAACAAGTCGGAAAAATAGTCAAAGAGAATAGGAAGGGGGTGAAAGATGAAAAGTAGTAAAATAACAACGCTTACAAACCATGCAAACAGTCTTAACTCACTGTCATACCATGCAAACTACAAACATGCAAGAAAAGAGAGTTACAGATATGCAAAGTAAGGAGAAAAAAAAGAAAGTGGGTAAAGTTAAACAAAAAGTGGGTTAGTTACGCTACGAGCTACATCTACGTTCGTGTTAGTCTAATTTTTTATTTTTTTTAATTTTATGGCTGGCATCACACGATGGCATGTCACAAGCTGGCATTTATCGTCAACAGACTCATCCTCGAGCACCACCACCAGAGCTCCTGTTGCTAACTTTGTTTTTATATTTTAAATAACGTTAATATTTTTAAAATGTCTGTCAAGACGGTTCTTAAACACATTAACGCTGGTAGAATGAACGACTGACGCGGGAAGATTATTCCACTTATCAATTACTTTAAATAAAGAAGTTTTTAGCGATATTAGTAATGAAACGTCTGCCACGCAACTTAAATCCGTTATTACGAGTATTACTATTATCGAAAGTGAACAATTTGTCAAAATTTACATTATCGATGTTATTAACGATTTTGAAAACTTCAATAAGCTCCCCCCTTAATCTCCTAGTTTCGAGTTAATACAGGTCTAACTCTTTAATCCTATCTTCATAAGGCTTGTTGCACAATGACGGAATTAGTTTCGTGGCACGACGTTGAACCCTTTCTAACCTATCAATATCCTCACGCAAGTACGGGCACCAAAACTGAACTGCATATTCTAAATGAGGCCTGACTAGGGACTTGTAAAGGGGCAATATAATATTCTTCGATTTAAATTCGAAATTACGCGCTATGAAGCCTAACATCCTATTAGCTTTTGCGCAAGACCTTTAAATCCTTAGATACGCGTACGCCTAAATCTACTTCCTCGTCAACGCTCGCTAACTCCCTATCATCCATCGTGTACGTGTAATTATTGTTGCGAGAACCTATATGCAAGACTTTACATTTGTCTACGTTAAATATCATCTGCCACTTATCTGTCCACTCCATAATCCTTTTACATCGTCTTGGAGCCTATTACTATCGTCCTCGTTAACACGAATAGCAATGGGCCTAACACTGAAACCTGTGGGACACCGCTACCTACATCTAACCACCCCGATTCACTACCATTAACTACGACCCTCTGTCTCCTAGCACGAAGCCATTCTTCTAACCAGTTAGCTACCTGACCGCGTATACCGTGCGCTTTGACCTTCGCAATTAGACTCCTATGCGGAACTGTATCGAACGCCTTTTTAAAATCTAAATAAATAACGTCAGCCGCTCTATGCCTATTGTATTCGCGCACTATTTCGTTATAAAATTCTAACAAATTAGTTAAACAAGACCTATGGCGTCGAAACCCATGCTGACTACTATTAATCAAATCTCTACTTTCTAAGTGATCGATGATACGATCCCTAACTACGGATTCCAAAAGTTTACCGACAATTGACGTTAAACTAATGGGCCTATAATTGCTAGCTACTGCGCGGTCGCCTTTTTTAAAAATAGGCGTGACGTTAGCTAATTTGAAGTCTTCAGGAATAATCCCCGTTTCGAGTGACTGATTAAAAATCTTCGTTAAGGGGCCTACGATAACGTCTTTCAAAACTTTCAAATGTCTGGGATAAAAAGCGTCAGGGCCTGGAGCCTTGCTAACTTTTAGCCTATCAATATAATGCGCAATCTCACCCTCGTAAACAGTTATTTCATCCAAAATAGTCTCGCTACTAAATGGAACGATATCGTCCATGTCGGGGACATTATTTACGTCTTCTACGGTAAAAACTGTCGCAAAAAAGTTATTGAAAATACCAGCCATCGCCTGAGCGTCAGAAGCCAAAGCGCCATTAACATCCACTAGAGGGCCTATGTTATCTTTTATCGGCTTACGATTATTAACGTATTCAAAAAACTTTTTTGGATTATGTTTACTATCCGCAGCTATAAGTATCTCTAAATTACGCTTAGCATTCCTAACTGATCTTTTAACCTGACGTCTAAGCTCGATATATCTATTAAAGTTAGCTGCCGTGCCATTGCGCTCATTAAGTCTATACTCTCTTTTACGCTCGTTAATGAACTCGTCTATTTCCCTAGTTCACCACTTCGGCCTACCATGATTTCTAGCGCGCTTGGGTCTACGAGGAATAAACTCCCTTTCAATATTCCTAAAACTTTCTTTAAACGCCACCCAACGCAAATTTGTGTCATTACCCATAAATAAGTTGTCCCAGTCCACTACTCTCATCCTATCCGCAAAACTATCAAAATTAGCCCTACGAAAATCAGGGACTTCTATTACGTTACTATCCTGGGTGTTTTTTATCGCTAACTTAAACCTAAGAATTTGATGATCACTACATCCTAAACCTTCGACTATATTCTCGCCGTTCGTCATCACCAAATCTAAAATATTGTCACCGCGCGTTAGTTCGGTAACTATCTGTCGTAAAAAGTTATCTTCCATAAACTCAATCAATCTCAAACCCTCCTCATTACCAGTAAAATTCTCGTAATTAACATTAGGGCAATTAAAGTCTCCGACAATTATACTATTCCGATTGTCAATAAAATTACCAAGAAGTGAGTAAAATCTAGTATCTGTATCGAGGGGTTGAACAGGAGGTCTATAAACAACAACAAAATTAAAACTAATACTACGCGCCCTAACTTAAACACATATCGCATTAATTGTTGCCGGAAAATCTAACTTAACCTCGATAGCCCTAAGGGAATTACGAATGTACAGCAAAACGCCTCCACCAAACCTATGTAACCTATCATTAGTAGAGAGTTTAAAACCCGGTATATCAAGTTCCCCCAACAAGTCCCGAGTCACGGTATTTAACCAAGTTTCAGTGATAGCAACTATATCATAGTTGCCGGAATAAATTATCGCCTTAAATTCATTTAATTTATTTCTAATACTACGCGCGTTACAATAAAAGACGTTTAAATTATTTTTTACCACGGGCCCGCGTTTAAAACCATTTTTCACGTCGGGCCCGCGTTCCCCGGACCCACAACGTTTAAAGAAGGCTTCGACCTATACAGCTTTCGCACGTTTTCGTCTATTAACCTACCTAGCCTAGCATTACCTATTTCATTAAAATGCACCCCATCTTTTATAAAAAGGGTAGGATCACTGAATTCGGACCACAGCTTTACGAAGGGTACATTCTCCTCAGCACAAATCTCTTCTAATTTATTATTCAAAAATATTGTTTTTGACATAATCCTAAGACCCAACCCGTGCCTAGGGGTAATACCTAGAACTAAAGACCTATCTGACCTCGCCTTCAGGGACCTAATTAACCCCCTATATCTCTCCAAAAGGTCAGGTACTCTCGTATCGGGCCTATACGAGTCGTTGCCTCCTACCATCATCACCAACATCGAGTGACGGGAGCAACGTCAATCCTATCCACTTCGTCTCTAACTCTGTCAACCCTGGCCCCTGGGAGACAGACCCTCCTCCTCTTGGTTGGATGCCGTTCAACGAACTCTTTGTCCATGTGGCGCAATAAAGAGTCCCCGATTAAAATAGTTTCTCCCTCATTCACGTCCCTTTCCAAATGGGCGAAAGGGTTCGAAACCTCGATAGGGGGGGGATTCCTATCACCTATCGTACGCGGCCTAGCTCCACCCTTAACCTCTCTAAATCCCTGATGAAAGTGACTTTGGAAGTGATGATAGATGCAGCGTTGACAAAATTGCAGAAAAGTTAAAAATTGTGAACCAAAGATGGAATGATGAAATTGGAAGCGTTTGGGTTGCACCAAAGCCCCCAAAAGTAAAATTCTGTGACAACGTTCTAACTTACTCCGTTGCTGATTGCTGTAGAAGGGGGCAATGGGAAGAGTGCGCTCGGGACAGAATAAGATTTCAGAGACGAATTGAGAAAACAATCTATTTTAAAACCTGTATTAAATCGTGAACATAGGCTAAAAGTATTTAATAGAATGCACTCTTTAAAGTATTAGGTTACTCTTGTTTGTGATCACCAAATCTATGCATTTGTTTTTTCTTGTATTTTCTGTTATTTCTTATGTTAACAATTTCAATTATTAACTTATTTATTACACGTATTTGTAAATATATATGCCTTGAATATTTCGTTTATTAAATAAATCATGTTTCAATTAGCGTTTCAATTTCTCCTTTGTATGTGTGTGTGTGTGTGTGTACACACAGGTGAAAGTTCTAAGCTCCGCCCACTGTAAGACCAACAATGTGAGTCATGCTACTACCTGGGAATCCCTGCGTGGTCAGTTGATTGCAGTAGGCCCTTGAGCTCAGACGTATGTTCTCCCGCGTAGACAGAAAATAGTAATGGCTACCTTTAATATTGCTTGTTCAACGTTTATGAAATGGTATTCTGCAAAGTGTCAAGATGTGGTGGATACTGAAAAACTCCCTATTCCACCCTCCTTTACCTCTTTTAAGACTACATTGAATCGTGCGAAGGAGCAAGATATACAAATACTCTATGGCTATTCTGGTGAGAGCGTTGTAGGCTTTGGTAGCACAGACGAAGTATTGAAGTATGTTATAGACCTAAGCTTTATAAAGACTCGCATATACCGTGAAGTAAAAGAAACAACGCGTGCAGAAGAGAAGCAACAGATATGGATAGTGAGTCTTATTGATGGGTGGTGGGACAAGCGATATTATGTCACGTTACACCATACCGAGTACTCGTACCCTGCGACTGAGAATGTAAATCTCGTCATCATGGAGAATCTAAAGTATTTTTATCACTATATTAATGAATATCATGACGAGGTTTGTAGTGAGGTTGTGGCTAATGCCCTGCGTGAGTTTTTAACAGACTTTAGAGACGAGTATCGCTTGTTTAACAAAAAGGAAAAATATGGGCATATGTTCCTCTCAAATAGTGCGCCGGAGTGTGAAGACGTTTAGTTTGTGGAAATGGTGAGTGGTAAAACAATAAAACCGTTATGAAATGTTAGTTCGTGAAAATTACCCTGAAGGAAAATGCCTGGTGCGTATTCTGGGAAGTGGGAGTGATAAAACATTTAAACCAAAATTAATTCTTGTATCGGAAAAAAATCACCTGCCCAATATAATGGGATACAACGATTCATGTTGGATCAGTGCCGTACACGTTTCATTAGATTATGGTGTGACCAGAGCTGGGCAGGATTTAAATACATTTGTATTTAAATATGTATTTAAATACATTTGTGTATTTAGAACTGTATTTATAAATACATTGTTTTTCATGTATTTAAATATAGTATTTAAATACTTTAATGAGTATTTAAATACTCAAAATATAAAAATGTAAATACTTTTACTGGTTTAATACACGTTCTACAAGATTCTACTCGGACCATCAACAGTTTGGGAAAACATCCTCTCATAAAAAGACTGTTCCTTCGCTATAACACGACATTACCATCTTCGGCACCGGTAGAGCGAATATTCTCATTCGCGGGAATCACTTTGACTCCCAAAAGAAACTCTCTTTCAGACAAAACTTTTGAAAGATTGGTTTTGATCCGCAGCAACCGTGAAATAAAAGAGAATTCGTAAGGTGCCTTATGTTTATGTTTACGTCTTATGTTTACGTTTATGTCTCATCTACTCATTAATTGTTACTCATTTTGCAATGATATAATGAGTATAATATGTCACTGGTTGAACATCGTAAGTTCTAAGTTCTTTTGTTTTTGTTTTGTTCTAAAAAGGGAAATATATAATCGGAAATTAGATTGAACTAGTTCTTTATCCTTTATCAAGCATTTTATATTGTTGTTACTCATGAATTAGTGAATGCATATGTTAAAATTTGTATGTATTTAAAATGTATTTACAAATGTATTTAAATACAATTGATGTATTTTGTATTTAGTATCTAAATACATTCGTAAAATGTATTTAGTATTTAGTATTTAAATACATTTCTCCCATGTATTTAGTATTTAGTACTTAAATACATTCAATGTATTTATTGCCCAGCTCTGGGTGTGACTCGCTCCTCCCGTCGAACCGTCTCGTTGCATGTGCCTCATAGTTATCTCAGAGCTTCAACCGAGTGGACGTGCGCTCCTCGAATACGATGGAACTTCCTTTGAGAAGCATTCTCAACGCCGTGTACGATGTGTCCGTGACGAAGTCGTTGCGCGTGTTCAGGCGTAAATCCGGTGTCGTTAACTATGTACTGGAAACGGATTGTAGACAAACAAACAAACGGAATGTTGTTCATTTAAGTGTCGAGGAGATGAATAGAATCTTCGTGATAGTTGAGAAGTGGAGTGAAGATCGTTATAAAATTCCTACAGGTGTAGGTACAAGAAGAGAGCAGATTAGTGACGCACCCTCATACGCCGTTGTATGTACGTTGTGTATAAATAACGATCGGCCATGCATTGATATACGGCTGATGTGGAAGAATGCTTCTGATAATAACGCTCTTGTTCCTACGCGAAACCGTTTCATCCTCGACAGAATGTTTGAAATCGTCGGATTCCGCAAGCTGAAGCCTATATTAGACGCGCGTGTTGCGGATATGCTTTATTTTGATACGGTTCTTGAATACGCATAGACTGCTCTGCTCGATGGGTTTACCGAGTGTAGGGTTAAACAAGGTGAGAATGGTCTAGAACTGGAGGATTATTTAAAAAGTTTAGACTCTTTGAAATATCATGAACTTTGGTACAAAACACTTGAGCGGTACAGGGCTGAGCTCACCTACTCCGTTCACCCTGAAGAACTATTTCTTTATATAATGAGCAGCTGTCGTAACGACTTAGAAGATTATTTCAACTGTCACTATGCAGTGTGAAGAAGAGTTCACGATTGAAAAGCTCTGGTCGGTAGAAATAAACTCTCGAATGGAAAGGCGTGTTTATAAACTTGTATTTAATAATGATATTGTGGCTAACGATGAACTCTTTGTGCGTGATTTTGATTGTATTCTAGCCGTGTTTAAAGATAACTTGCCAACCGAATGTAAAGTGGGCACAAAAATAGTACTGAACGATATGAAGGCCCTTCATATCGAGTACAGGTTTCCCTATACGTTAAGCGGTGAAATATTATTAAACCGCGTATACTGCGTAATGCAGAGCAATAACGATGTAATTGTAGACTCTATTAAGTGCGAGTTTAGCATTTTGAAAACAAAGTGAAATGTATTTATATATTTATATATTTAACATAATTGTGGGTGCTGTGTGTGTGTGTGTGTGTGTATATATATATTATATATATATTATATATTATATATATATATATATATATATATATCTGCTATATTGATGGCTATACGATTTCTTATTTTTTATTTTGTACGGTAGAAGATAAAGTGTATATATTTATTTAAACATAATTGTTTGTTTGTGTGTGTGTATATATATATATATTTCTGCTATATTGATGGTTATATTATTTCTTATATTTTAATTTTGTTTTTTGATCATTCCAATATACCGGGTGTCCGAGAATTATATGTACAATTTTTGGCTGTTATTAAAAGTCAACCATGAAGTGTAGAAATTCCAGTGTTGTCCCATTTTACAGAGAAACTCATTAAGTTTTTTCTGATAACAAGTTTTGACAAGTTTTTTCTTTTTTGTACGCGGGTTACAGACATTGATGATTTAAAAGCAAGAATCACAGCTGCTATTGAGCGAATTGATGTGGATATGCTGCAGCGTACATGGCAACATTTGGATTATCGATTGGATGTTTTGCGAATCACTGATGGTGCACATATCGAATGTTTGTAACAACGTTACTTTAATAGAAGAAACTTTTGAAAATACAGATTCTAAATAATCTTGTTTAAGAATTTTACGTGTGTTATCAAGAATTTTATTAAAAGATGAAATTGTACAGATACTTTTCGAACACACTGGAATTTCTAAAAAACTTGTCAAAACTTGGTATCAGAAAAAACTTAATGAGATTCTCTGTAAAATGGGACAAACAGGAATTTCTACACTTCATGGTTGACTTTTAATAACAGCCAAAATTTGTACAGATAATTCTCGGACACCCTGTATATTTATTTTCTATATATTTCCATAATATAATTGTGTGTGTGTGTGTGTATATATATATATATATTTCTCCTGTACCGTTATGTGGACAGTTATATTTTTTGATTATATGTATATTCCGCGTTTATATTTCTTATACTCGGGTCTTATTATTTTTAATTGATCATTCAACTGTATATTTATTTTCTATATATTTACAATATTTAATAAACAGTGATGTAATGTTTTATTTAATTCTTTTGGTTGTAAACAATTATACAAATGGCTGGTTACGCCTTCTAAACCTACTGGCGGATTTCTAAGCCAAATTTTAAGAATTAATTAAATAAATAGCACAATCTGGCAACTCAACCTAATAATGTATACCTGAACAATTAAAATAAAAAGTGGTATCTGACAACTCAACCTGTACAAGCCATTTACGCCTTCTAAGCCAACTGGCTGATTAGGGGCCTATAAGAGGATGGCGGGTCGGCTGAAGTGTTATCATGCACTTCGCAGGAGCTAGGTGAACACCTCTCTTCCTTTCTCTCCTCCTGTCTTTATCTTGGGTGATAACGCCGCCTCCAAGTTTCATGACCCCTTGTTGCACCTGCAGCATTCCCCCACCCCCTCATTGCATACCCCCTTTGCAACATACCCCACCCCCCTTTGCAACATAACCCCTCCCATTGCATCATTATCTGCAACATTTTTGCACTCGTCCATTTTGCGCCCATACTACTCACGTAAAACTATAGGTCTAAGGTGGAGTGACAAGCATGACCTTCGCCAAAATGAGCAATTCTTGCGGAAGCAAAACCAAGGTTAACCAAGGTGTATTATATATATATATAATATATATATATATATAATATATATATATATATATATATATTATATATATATATATATATATATATATGAAAATTATTTCACGAAAGTAACACGTGAAAAATATTTATGATGAATAAAACCACGAAGGAAAGGAACAGAATGGTGCTCAAGCGCTTTCGTCTAATGACATCCTCAGGAACACTGAAGTACATAAAGGGTTACAGCCTATATAATAGGTTACAGAAAAAAAAAAACTATACACACATACATTATATATATATATATATATATATATATATATATATATCGGGTCCGCAAAAAAAAAAAGGAGCATGACGAAAATGTTTACTGTACATTTATTTTTACACATAATGACAAATACTTATTTTAGGCAAATAAGCAACAAATAAACTAAGTTTATTACCAAATTTCATGTCAATACTCAAAAATTAAAGAAAATATAAAAGTTTTACTACAACATGTCATATAATTTTACAATTTCCAAAGAAAACGAAATTATAAGACTAAAAAATTGTTCGATATGTTTGCCAGAAATGTTTACTGTACATTTATTTTTACACATAATGACAAATAATTTATTTTAGGCAAATAAGCAACAAATAAACTAAGTTAGTACCAAATTTCATGTCAATACGTCAAAAATTAAAAAAAATATAAAAGTTTTACTACAACATGTCATATAATTTTTACAATTTCCAAAGAAAACGAAATTATAAGACTATAAAAATTGTTCGATATGTTTGCCAGAAACCTCTACAACCCTTCGTAATCGGGGCCTAAATTGATCTATAGCTTTATCTACTTGATCTTGGGTAATTTCTTCCCATTTTTGCACGATAACTTCTTTCAAATGTTCGACATTTCGGATCTTATGCTTGTACACTTTCTCAGCCAACATTTCCCATATTCCGTAGTCTACGGATTCAAATCTGGACTATTAGGGGGCCAATCCTTTGGGTAAAGCAATTCAGGAAATTATTTTCTAAAATTCAATAGTTGACTTAGCGGTATGCGCCCGAGCGCCATCCTGTTGGAATAAGAAGTAACCATTATTCGCCAATCTTCTCATTTCGGGCAGCATTTGTTCCAACAAAGTTTCAGTGTAATAGCGGGCGTCTACTTTGATGTTTGGCTCTACGAAAAAAACAGATGTCTTGCCTAGTTTAGACACACCGACCCATACCATTACGCTGGCAGAAAAATGATTACGGTAGCATAAAGTCTATCATCTGGTATTTCATTTTTACGATTAACTCTTTAATCACTCTGTCATTTTGGGAATTTCGCGGTGGTTCTACCGTAAAATTCTTTTCGTCAGTAAAAAAGCCGAGGTCTTCTTTTTCGGGAGTGATATTTCTTAACATGCGTTCAGAACAAACAACTCTTTTCTGTTCGTTAATTTCAGTTAATTTCTGCCCGTGTATCCGTTTATAAGGTTTTAGTTCAAGGTCGTTTTTAATAATGTTTCTGACGCTACTTTCGGATATGCTCAACTCATTAGCAATTCTGGACGGTGTAACGTGAGTCCCTGGTCTGCCTTCTTGACTACAAATTCTTAGTTCCACATCACTGATGTTTTCTTCGGTTCGAACTGATCTTGGCCTCCCGCTTCCTTGTTTCCTTTCAGTACTTTCAGTTTCGTCGATTTTTCTTAACAGCTTGTCCAAACCTCCTTTCGACCATTGTTTATTCGGAAACTCTTGTAATAATTTTATTGCGCCATAATTTTTATCGTCTATGATGTTTTATTAATATTTTATCTTCTTTAGAAAGGGCATATTATCATTTTTATTGATTAAAATTATTTAGGCATCTGAAAAAAATAATTTAAAATGAGAAAAGCATTAAATTTTTACGCGGAAATTCACTTTTTTTAGTCATTGCACGTTTGTGGCCATAAAATCTTTATTTTATGACCGATTTTGATGAAATTTGTTTTATACAACTCTGGGCTCTTTTATCTTTAGCTAGATATATAACATTTAAGGGTCCGGCAAAAAATGCTGGCGTGAGAGCAATTTTCGTCATGCTCCTTTTTTTTTTGCGGACCCTGTATAATATATATATATATATATATATATATATATATATAATATATATTATATATATATATATATATATATATATATAATATATATATAATAAACGGAGAGAAAAAATTATTAAACATTAAAGGATTGTGGGAGGAGCATACAAATTTGTAAGGAAATTCCTTACAAATTTGTATGCCCCCCCCCCACAATCTTTTAATGTTTAATAATTTTTTATCTCCGTTTATTGTATATATATATATATATATATGTGTGTGTGTGTGTGTGTATAGTTTTTTTTTTCTGTAGCCTATTATATAGGCTGTAACCCTTTATGTACTTCAGTGTTCCTGAGGATGTCAATAGACGAAAGCGCTTGAGCACCATTCTGTGTTTCCTTTCCTTCGTGGTTTTATTCATCATATATATATATATATATATATATATGAGAGAGAGAGAGAGAGAGAGAGAGAGAGAGAGGAATTATAGTGCAGTATTGTTATTATGTGCGTGAGAAACACAAAAGATCCTCTCAATACAAAAATTAGGAACGGAGTTTTCTTTAGAAAAAAATAAACTCCAGTTCATGGAAATTACTTATACAGCGCCAAAAGCAGAGGAAAGGCATGCCTTGTTTCTGAAGAAATCCGACTGCAATTAATAATCAGGTTTCTACGTTTTTACTAACAAAACTTGTTCAAGCGTTTTAAACATCTTTTATGACGACGTAAGATACAGAAAAGGCAATCGCTACCCACGGGACTATATATATATATATATATATAGATATATATTTATATATAAGAATTTTATTCTTTCGTAGGAAGGGTTATCAAATATTCTGTCAAATTGCACTCAATGCACGGAGTAACAAAGAAATCTATCTCTATGATTGTTTACATCCGTTAGTTACAATTTTTTAACATTGTCATGATTCTCGCATGTTATTTTCGGACAATTTTCGCACAAATTTTCCAGAATTACGAGACTGATTTCCGATTTAACTTAATATAATGATAACACAAGATACAAATTAGGCTGCACTTATAAAAAAAAGTCGTCATGCGCAAGCGAGATACACTAGTGACTAATACATAAGCTTCAAAATGCAGATAACTGCAGTCCAACAGATTATGTGGTCACTGTGATTCTTTCTCATTATAAACACAGTCATGCAGATGGGCTAAATTTGCACCTTAAATAGTGGACACTAAGTAAATTTAATATTAAGAAGTCCCGCCACATACAGAGTGGCCACAAAGTTCCTTTGCAGTGAAATTACAGCATATCTGTATGCTGCCGTCGTTCTTCATGCAAAGGGACTTTGTGGCCACCCTGTATGTCAGCGGTACTAGGATTTTGTCATCTTGGCTTTGCGTGCATTTAGGACACAGTCTTTCAACACTTTCAATAGTTATGAACCAGTCGCAACCTGCCCTGAAATTTCTTCTTACATATTTTAAACAGAATATAGTTTATCAGTAACATATTAATAATGGTTACTGATGAATAAGGATATACAGCAAATGCTAATTAGCTCCTTAAAATAATACCTTGTTTGGTGAATATTCTCAATTACGAAAAGTTGAATCAAGGGAATTCAATATATATATATATATATATATATGAGAGATATATATATATATATATATATATATATATTAGGGTGGTTCTTATTTGTATGGTAAAAATTAAAAATGTAAATTTTGGATGGCTCACTATACCATTTTTTTCTAATTGGTATAAAACTTTTGCAACTGTAATTTCATGAAAATTAAATAATATTTAAGGGTGCCTCATTAGGACCTACAGAAAATCAGTTGACAGCAGTTTTCTTCGAGCAGTAGAAGTGCATAGGTGTGTTTTGCGGTACGGCATTTTGATTATTATTGTAAATTTAATTGCAATATATATATATATGCTGCATGGTATCACTAGATGAAAAAGCCTGAAGGAAAGAAATTAGCAAGCAGAAATTGCAAAATTTCAGAAAAGATTGGAAAAAAGTGAAGCAGAGAAACGAAAGTGTGATGACATTGTATAGCTTTTGTCTTCAAGCACGAGTGATAATGAAACAGAAGCAGTGAGTGCAGCTGGTAGTCCTGGTCCATCACATCCTACTCCATTGCCAAAGCGAGCGCGAAAGAATGTGATCACTCCGGAACTTGCCACTGCTTTGGATCGGTGCAAAGTGACATGAAGGCTGTTTATATCACTGCCGCAGCCGCTTCCAGCTTAGGTAAAGATGTAAGTGGGTTAAACATCAACAGATCCTCCATATTAGGGGTCCCCAACCCTGTGCCCGCGAGCACCATGGTGCCCGCCGACCCTTTTGTGTGTGCTCGCTACTGACTGACTACGATTGATAAGTTTTTATTTAAATTTTTAATAAAATGTTAAGTATGTTAATATTTTAAATAGTTAGTTACTAAATATTTAAAATATGTAACACTTAACATTTTATTAAATTTTAGTAGTTAATTACAGAAACAGATGCTCATTTATTTGAAAATAATTATTTCTTTAAATAAATTAAGTTATCGTTTGATAATTTTTCTAAGATCCTTAGTTAGCCCATCCTTGTTTTTTTTTGTGTATTATGTTCATTATTTTACATAGGAATTAAATTTTTTTTTTGTGTATTATGTTATTTTACATAGGAATTAAATGTTTTTTTTGTGTATTATGTTCATTATTAAGTCCAACTATAAATTTGCCTTGAAAAGTAAATGGTGCCCGCCGCACTACCGGTAGTCTTGAATGTGCTCTTCGGCACAAAAAGGTTGGGGACCCTGCAGTCCATACAAAGAGCAAGAAAATTTCATCGCTCTAATCTAGCAAATAAAGTAAAAGAGGACTTCCGTGTGAATGTGCCTCTTATAGTTCATTGGGATGGAAAACTTCTCCCCGATTTAACAGGTAAAAAGACAGTTGAGCGCCTTACCATTTTGGTTCCCGGGTCTGGGGTCGATCAGCTTCCAGGAGTGCCAAAGTTAATGAATGGAACAGGAAAGGCAATAGGTGATGCTGTATATGCATTGCAGCCATCGAAGAGTGAGGCATCAAAAATCAAATTTGTGGCATGGCTTTCGACACGACTGTTGCAAACACGGGTCATAAATTAGGAGCGTGTGGGTTTTTAGAAAGAAAATGGGGAAAACAATACTATCATTTGCATGTCGTCACCATGTGTTGGAACTTGTTCTCGAAAAGGTATTTTCGCTCACTAATGTAACATCTTCAGGGCCAGACATACAACTCTTTAAGCGTTTCCAAACTTAGTGGGGTCTCATTGATCAAACAAAATTTTGGACGGGATTAGATGACAAGGAGGTGACTATGAAAATCACAGATGATTCGAAGGAAGTAGGTCTCGCATTCGCCAAGCAGCAGCTTAAAGAAATGCAACCTAGAGAAGATTATCGAGAGTTACTCCATATGACAATTATGTTCTTGGGCGGCATTCCATCAGGAGGGGTTCTTTTCGAACTCTAGGAGCACTTCATAGAGCACGATGGATGGCACGCCTTCTGTATTGCTTTAAGATCTTCATGTTCGGTCGAACAAACGAATATGTCGGATTATTCAAAATAACAACAAAGGTGGAAATGGGACTTCGCGAACTGCTTTGCTTTGCCATTGGAGGAGGCTACATCCAAGCCTGGTTCTCTGCTCCCACTCCTGCCTCCGCTCCACAGAATAATTTGAAGTTTTTGAAAAACCTTAAAAACTATTCTACAATCAATAAGAATGTATCTGATGGTGCTCTCCAAACGTTTTTAGGACATATGTGGTATCTGAACGAGGAAATGATTGGCCTAGCATTCTTTGACCCATCGATCTCTTTCGATGAGAAACGGGCCATGCAGAAAGCACTAAAAGAAGCAAAAGGATCAGAAAATGTACCGAAGAGGATTAATTTGCAGGTTTCGCATCGTGAAGTGACTAGGAAGCCCAGTTCATTCGTTACACGACAAACTAAAAACTTCTTCAATATTTTGGGTCTTTCTGTTGACTTTCTTAAAAAGGATCCTCAATTCTGGCAACAGGACAAAGATTATAAAGTGGCCGAGAAAATTGTCAGGGCATTTAAAGTGGTCAATGATGCTGCTGAAAGGGGAGTTCCTTTGATTCAAGAATACAATAATCACATAACTTGCAATGAAGAACAAAAACAATTCTTGCTTCAAGTTGTCTCTCATCATCGGAAAATGATGCCAGATGACAAAAAATCTACTGTGCTTTCAGTCTTAAAATATAATACGAGTCCAGTTCAATTTTCTATTAAATCAACTGAGTGCCAGTGCCATTAATTTTCAAGAGCTATTTAATTTATTGTTTTTGTTTTTGCTGTTCTAATATGTCTGTACTATTTTTTATATAGAAAAATATCTTAAGATGTATGGTAATATTCTATTATATTATATTGGTAATATCATGATATTGACGCTTGTGAGGTAACAAAAAATATATATTGATTTTCTTGAATTTTTTTCATACTTTATTTTTTAATAAAATGTGAGTCCTTGTGAGACACCGGTAAAAATAATTAGATTTCCTTGACATTCTGCATATTTTATTTTTTAGTGAAATGTGATAGATTGAGGGGGTGAGCTAATAAAATTTGTGAATTTGAAAAATAAAAACCACCCTAATATATATATATATATATATATATATATATATATATATTCCCGCTGGGAATTATTCATTAGGATGAGCCGGGCGTGCCTGGCTATGTACGGTGGAGAGCGCAAGAAAGCAACTCGCTCCTCCACCAGGCCAGACCTAGAGGCGGGGCCACCAGCTTGACAGCTTGACCTCCATGTGAAGAGAGACCAACGCACGAAACAACATAAGGTGTATATATATATATATATATATATATATATATATATATATATATATATGTGTATATATATATGTGTGTGTGTGTGTGTGTGTGTGTGTGTTTAAAAATTTTAAACCTGTATACTGAATAACTGAGTAGGAAGAATCTGCAAAATGATGCCCAGTCTTTTAAAATTTGGAAACTGGTGCAAATTTCTTTGCCTATACTTCTCATGAAGTTTGGTGTTGACCAGTACAAATAAATAAGACTTCTGACATTGATGTTGTAAATGTGGAAACCTTCAAAATTCCCAGGCTCTTAGACTTAGATTTGGTTAAAACAAAAAATTATGAACTGTCCATGTAGCTACCGCACTCTAATGGGTTGGTACCAGATTCAGAATTTGCCATAAACCTGAAGAACTTGTTGAAATCAAAATTGGTTTTTGTGATAAAAATAAAATATTACAATACATATTTCATATGTCAAACTACAAAGAAATTATGGGTATAATTTTAAGTTTGAAAATAGGTTCTAAATTGGTTACTGAAATTTGAAATAAGAATATTGGCAGGCTTAATCATTGCTAGCATTATGAAAATATAAAGTCATCATTATAGGAAGTCCTAAAAGCATTCATTTTCTAGTTTGAGAATAGTATTTAAAAAAGTTTGCTTGCTGCATTAAGCCTGCCTTAGTTATTTCATTTAAATTTAGGGTGATAGGAGCCCTCAGTTTTTTAAAATTAAATTTATGGTAACAGTAAGCTTAAATAAGTATAGTAGATAAACTAATGGAGAATAAAATTAATTTAATAGAAATTTTTCTCATAAATGTAAAAAATTATCGCAGGTTGTGGCCCAGTTTTTATTTTTCTGCATTTTGCGTGCTCCACTTATTCATTTTTATTGCTACATAACTTTGTAGCCACACCTGTGTATCTTAATAATGCCAGGAATTTAATTAGGCGAATAAAGTTTTAACAATAAATTAGCTAAAGTGAAAAAGTTTATAATTTTAGTAAGTGTTCTCACTGTAGTAAACTATAATTAGAATGCCATGTCATGATCAAAGCACCAAATTCCCCCAATTTCATTTGGTTTATCACCTGGTGGCACTATTGTTATATGAAGAAATTTAGTTTTTAATAAATTTCTAGAGTGAATAAGTTTCTATATAGCTATTATTGCAGTTTTCTTATTTAATTTTAATGTGAATAGGAAATACTGCAGTTTATTACTATTATTTTCAGAAATAATGTATCTTAAATTTGGGTAGGCTACTTCAAAAATGTATAATAAAATTAATAATGAGGTGTCTCATTTCTTGATGTACTACAGTTGTTAGCAATAGCGGACTGGCCATCTGGAGCACCGGGAGAATTTCCGGTGGACCGATCAATCTGTGGGCCAGTGATAGGGTGGCCATTTAAAAAGGAGGACACTGCGTATGTGGCCGTACGTTAACATACATATATTATATATATATATGTTAACGTACGGCCACATAGTGTTCTCCTTTTTGGAAATTTGGAAATGGCCACCCTAAGGACAGAGTGCTCAAAAGGCGGACTGTCCGCCTAAAGTCGGACGTCTGGCCACCCTAGCCAGTGAGGGTAACACGAAAAATAGACAAAAAAAAAAAGAAAAGTAAATGATCTCCCATCTCCCCATTCCTCCGTCTGCGCAGCCGCCGCAGCCCATTCCCCCCATTGATGTAAACAAATAATAAGTTGGCAAAAAGAATGATCCGAATGGTATTTACACGCGTTATATTCCTGCGTAATACTAGGATAATTTAAGAGATAAGAAAGCAAAATCTCTTGAAGTTGATGCAGCCAAATGTCGAAAATTAACTGACTTGTTTAGTAGTAGTAGTAGTAGTGCTGCCGGCCATGCCCACTGCCCATGCCGAGCTAGGTAGCACAAGTAAAATCAGTGCAGGTGCTGCTGCTGCTCCTGCAGAATCTCATGCAGGTGAAATTGTGGAAGAGGACAGCATAACTGAGTGCGAGCCTAGTGCAAGGAAAATTTTTGCATCTGAACCGGTAAGCATGGTTTATACAGGGTGTCCCATAAGTCCGGCATCATAGGAAAAATAATAAAAAAAGGCAAAACAAAAGCTTTTATTTACAGAACGTGCTCAATATGTCCACCATTGTTTTCAATACACAAATTCAGACGTGATACCCAGTCAGCAAGCACACGGTGAATGATGTCAAGAGTAATGGTGTTACATGCCCCAATAATGCGCTGCCGCAAATGTTCAACACTCCTAATTTTCTCTGCGTATACCAGCGCTTTCAAGTGGCCCCAGAGATAAAAATCTAGTGGCGTGAGATCCAGGCTTCTAGCTGGCCATTCCACAGGCCCTCGACGTCCTATCCAATGACCAGGGAATTATTGGTACAGGTATTCCCTTACTTGGGTGCTGTAATGTGCAGGAGCGCCGTCTTGCTGGAACCATGTTGGGAAATTTCCTTCTTCGTTCAAGACACTGGGAAATGCCTCTTCCTTGAGCATACGTACGTAGGTGCCTCCAGTGACATGTTCATCGAAAAAGAGGGGGCCTATGATGCGATCCTTCCAAATGCACACCATACCATCACCCGAGATGCACCTTGTTCCTTTGAAGAGGTATACCAGTGAGGGTTGTTTTGAGACCAGTAGCGGGTGTTCTGTCGATTTACCTCGCCATTTCCATAAAAAACAGCCTCGTCACTGAACAGAATGGTGGACGGGAAATTGGCATCCCGAGCATATTGTTCCGTAGCCCATTCACAAAATTCCATCCGCCGGTCGGGATCATCTTCGCTTAATTTCTGTAGGATCTGAAGTTTATATGGTTGCCATTTGTGAGCCTGAAGAATGCGATGGATGCTACTTTTCGACACTCCTGTCTCGGCGGACAATCGCCGAACAGACTTATTGGGACTTCTGTTAAAATGAGCCAGGATAGCAGTCGCTGTATCATCGTCAGTGGATCTCCTTGAAGGTCCACTGCGTGGTTTATCTTCTATGGATCCTGTTTCCTTAAACTCTGCAACAAGTCTGCTAACACAACTCTGTGTTATTGGCTCGTGGTCTGGATGCAGTCTGTTAAATTCAGCAGCGGCCTCTTTGACTCCGATTTCCTATGAGTAGAATTATCTGGATTCGTTCTTCCTTGCTCACAGACATTATGGCCCGTAGAAAGAGAAAAATATGAATTATGGCTTGTAGAAATAGAAAAATATGAATTATGGTTTGTAGAAATAGAAAAATATGAATTTCTCCTATGATGCCGGACTTATAGGACACCCTGTATACTGATTTCTATTCACTGGAGTTTTCCTATCTCTTTTCATTATAATCCACTATACTTGATCCGTATAATATTCCTGGTAATGCTAATGGCTTCCAACTCTTTATTTTTGCTGTTATATTTGCTATTGCTACTTTGCTAGTTATATTTGCTAATATAACTAGCAGAGTAAGGTATATTTGCTAGTAAGTTAATAACTTACTAGCAAATAAAAGCTCAATACAAACTCCAAAATACATCTTTCTAGTAGTATTTGACATGCTTTGTTCAAATCTGAATAGGAATGCACCAGATTTACTATTTTACTATCCACAGCTAGATTTGGATTGGACTGCTTAAATCCAGGCTGGATAGTGTTATTTGGGATATTTTTATTATGTATCTCAGTTAAAAAATAATGCTTATACATCTTCAACATTTGATTTTTTAGTGGGCCAATGTATTTGATAGTATGATACATTGGAACTATGTATTTTTTTCTTTGAATCTGTAGCATTTGATGATTTGAGAAAGTAAGAATGCATAGCTTGTCTAGTTGTCTATAACAAAGTCAATAATATTTTTAAGTAATAAAACAAAATAAAATAAATTTCAAATTATTATAGAAAATATTTGTATATTAGCAATAAATTTAATCATTTTTAAATCATAGTAAATTTTTTATTAAATGACAAAAAATCAGCTGAAAAATCTGACAATAATAATTTTATTAATATAAAATTAATAAAATAAATATAAATTAATAAAAAATAAATATTATATTAATTATTTTATTTTATTATTTATTTTATTATTAATTAGTTTATTTATTCTTTCATGTGCAGGTTGATGATCGGCCCAGTTCACCTGCAGCAGAAGAAAGAGTTACGGAAAACAAGGATGCCAGCCCAACCTTTGACTATTTTAAGCGACCCAAATCAGATGACCACCAATTGTTTTTTAGTTTCCACCCACAGCAGAAGTCAAGAAACCCTGTGGTGTAGAGTGTGTTCTTTTGCAAAGATGGCACCAATAGGAAGTGGCTTACTTACACTGAAGGAAACCACACTTTGCATTGTTCAGTTTGTATGGCATTTGGTAAGCCCACTGACAGTAGTATTTTCATCACTGGAATGAAAGATTG